>JBBPBX010072547.1:0-11994 GCA_038048925.1 Garcialebias charrua
AGGATGCCCAATGTGCCTTACTGCATATGCCACTTTTGCCTCTATACCAACATCAACTACTACCTCATACATATACTGTGTACATTAACTCATATGCTGCTTTGCCACTCTTTGCAAATGTCAATGCTAGAACCTTCAGTTTATTTTATAGATATACTTTTTATACTTTTTTTATACTACTATGCAAAAACTCAGGACAGTATTACACTTTTATTATTTCATTCTATGCTTATGTTCATTAAATGTTTAATGTTTTAGTTTGAGTTTTAGTGTTGGTGTAAATTTTCATACTTCTATACTACTGTACTATGCAAAAACTCAGGACAGTGTTACACTTTTACTATTTTATGCTTATGTTTATTAAATGTTTCAGTTAGTGTTTAAAGACCGTGTAAAGTGAAATTAAATGTGTGTTTTTAGTTTGTCACATGGCATAAATATGTGTTATTAATCACCCATATAAATCTGACTGATTAAAAACATTGTTTTCCTTATAAAATTAAGTGTCAAAAATCATGAAAAAACATGATTTTGCCTTGCTCTGAAACGGTGGGGGCGTGTCAGCGCGTGGGCGTGGTTTCAGCGCAGTACTGCGCCCATGTCCTGCCCCCTTCAGAGCTGAGCTGTGTGGGGAGGCATACGGGGGAAGCAGAGATCCACCTGCTCCGTTTTTATCTGAGTTCTGGCTTCCAGCAGCTTCTTTTTCCAAGAGTTACGCTGTTTTTAGTGCACTAACAACTCTGGTTATGTTTTTAAAGTTGAGGACACATAACGCCACATAGGTGAGGGACGAGACAAAGCGCAGCCCACAAGACCCCTTATGATGAGTAATATAAATGGAAACAATGTTCCCTCGCCCGGACGCGGGTCACCGGGGCCCCACTCTGGAGCCAGGCCCGGAGGAGGGGCACGTTGGCGAGCGCCTGGTGGCCGGGCTTTCACCCATGGAGCTCGGCCGGGCACAGCCCGAAGAGGAGACGTGGGTCCCCCTTCCCATGGGCTCACCACCTGTGGGAGGGGCCAAAGGGGTCGGGTGCATTGTGGAATGGGTGGTGGCCGAGGGCGGGGACCCTGGCGGTCTGATACTCGGCTACAGAAGCTGGCCATTGGGACGTGGGGAAGGAGCCTGAGCTAGTGTGTGAGGTTGAGAGGTTCCGGCTAGAAATAGTCGGACTCACCTCAACGCATGGCTCTGGCTCTGGAACCAGTTTCCTTGAGAGGGGTTGGACACTCTTCCACTCTGGAGTTGCCCCTGGTGAGAGGCGCCGAGCAGGAGTGGGCATACTTGTTGCCCCCCATCTTGGTGCCTGTACGTTGGGGTTCACCCCGGTGAACGAGAGGGTAGCCTCCCTTCGCCTACGTGTGGGGGGACGGGCTCTGACTGTTGTTTGTGCCTATGCGCCAAACGGCAGCGCAGATTACCCACCCTTTTTGGAGTCCTTGGAGGGGGTATTGGAGGGTGCGCCTCCTGGGGACTCCCTTGTTCTGCTGGGGGACTTCAACGCTCACGTGGGCAATGACAGTGAGACCTGGAGGGGTGTGGTTGGGAGGAACGGCCCCCCTGATCTGAACCCGAGTGGTGTTCTGTTGTTGGACTTCTGTGCTCGTCATGGATTGTCCATAACGAACACCATGTTCAGGCATAAGGGTGTCCATATGTGCTCTTGGCACCAGGACACCCTAGGTCGTAGTTCAATGATCGACTTTGTTGTCGTCTCATCTGATCTGCGGCCGCATGTCCTGGACACTCGGGTGAAGAGAGGGGCGGAGCTGTCAACTGACCACTACCTGGTGGTGAGTTGGCTCCGATGGTGGGGGAGGATGCCGGTCAGACCTGGCAGACCCAAACGTATTGTGAGGGTCTGCTGGGAACGTCTGGCAGAGTCTCCCGTAAGACGGAGCTTTAACTCCCACCTCCGGGAGAGCTTTGAACACGTTCCGAGGGAGGCGGGGGACATTGAGCCCGAGTGGGCCATGTTTCGCGCCTCTATTGTCGAGGCAGCTTATCGGAGTTGTGGCCGCAAGGTTGTTGGTGCCTGTCGTGGTGGCAACCCTCGAACCCGGTGGTGGACACCGGCGGTGAGGGATGCTGTCAAGCTGAAGAAGGAGTCCTATTGGGCCTTTTTGGCCTGTGGGACCCCGGAAGCAGCAGATAGGTACCGGCAGTCCAAGCGGCATGCGGCTCGGGTGGTTGCTGAGGCAAAAACTCGGGCGTGGGAGGAGTTCGGAGAGGCCATGGAGAATGACTTCCGTACGGCTTCGAGGCGATTCTGGTCCACCATCCGGCGTCTCAGGGGGGGAAAGCGGTACGCGACCAACACCATTTATGGTGGGGATGGCGTGCTGTTGACCTCAACTCGGGATGTTGTGAGTCGGTGGGCGGAATACTTCGAAGACCTCCTCAATCCTACTGGCACGTCTTCCACTGAGGAAGCGGAGCCTGGGGACTTTGGGTCGGGCTCTCCAATCTCTGGTGCTGAGGTCGCCAAGGTGGTTAAAAAGCTCCGCGGTGGCAAGGCTCCGGGGGTGGATGAGATTCGTCCTGAGTTCCTTAGGGCTCTGGATGTTGTGGGGTTGTGTTGGCTTACGCGACTCTGCAATATCGCGTGGACATCGGGGGCAGTTCCCTTGGATTGGCAGACTGGGGTGGTGGTTCCCCTATTCAAAAAGGGGGACCGTAGGGTGTGTTCCAACTATAGAGGGATCACACTCTTAAGCCTCCCTGGTAAGGTCTATTCAGGGGTTCTGGAGAGGAGGGTCCGTCGGATAGTCGAACCTCGGATTCAGGAGGAGCAGTGTGGTTTTCGTCCTGGTCGTGGAACACTAGACCAGCTCTACACCCTCAACAGGGTCCTGGAGGGTGCGTGGGAGTTTGCCCAACCAGTTTACATGTGCTTTGTAGACTTGGAAAAGGCATTCGACCGCGTCCCTCGAGGGGTTCTGTGGCGGGTACTCCGGGAGTATGGGGTACCAGGCCCTTTGATATGGGCTGTTAGGTCCCTGTACGACCGGTGTCAGAGCTTGGTCCGCATCGCTGGCAGTAAGTCAGGCTCGTTTCCGGTGAGAGTTGGACTCCGCCAAGGTTGCCCTTTGTCACCGATTCTGTTTATAACTTTTATGGACAGAATTTCTAGGCGCAGCCAAGGTGTTGAGAGGATCCGTTTTGGTGGCCTTAGAATCGCTTCTCTGTTTTTTGCAGATGATGTGGTCCTATTGGCTTCATCAGCTCGTGATCTACAGCTTTCGCTGGAGCGGTTTGCAGCTGAATGTGATGCGGCCGGGATGAGGATCAGTTCCTCCAAATCCGAGGCCATGGTCTTGAGCCGGAAAAGGGTAGCGTGCCCTCTCCGGGTCGGGGAGGAGGTCCTTACCCAAGTGGAGGAGTTTAAGTATCTCGGGATCTTGTTCACGAATGAGGGAAAACTGGAGCGTGAGATCGATAGGCGGATAGGTGCAGCGTCCGCAGTGAAGCGGGCGCTGTACCGGTCTGTCGTGGTGAAGAGAGAGCTGAGTCAAAAGGCAAAGCTCTCAATTTACCGATCGATCTACGTTCCCACCCTCATCTATGGTCATGAGCTTTGGGTTATGACCGAAAGAACAAGATCTCGGATACAAGCGGCTGAAATGAGTTTTCTCCGCAGGGTGGCTGGACTCTCCCTTAGAGATAGGGTGAGAAGCTCAGTCATCCGGGAGGGACTCGGAGTAGAGCCGCTGCTTCTCCACATCGAGAGGAGCCAGTTGAGGTGGCTCGGGCATCTGGTTAGGATGCCTCCTGGACGCCTCCCTGGTGAGGTGTTCCGGGCATGTCCCACCGGGAGGAGACCCAGAGGAAGACCCAGGATACGCTGGAGGGACTATGTTTCTCGGCTGGCCTGGGAACGCCTTGGGATTCCCCCAGAGGAGCTGCTCCAAGTGGCTGGGGAGAGGGAAGTCTGGGCCTCCCTACTTAGGCTGCTACCCCCGCGACCCGACCCCGGATAAGTGGAAGAAAATGGATGGATGGATGGATGGACACATAACGCCGCTGTTATAATCAGCGCTATTTTAGAAGATGAGCGGACTCGCGGTCCGACCCGGTCACATCGCATGTGGGGTCTGTGTTGGTGATTAAAATAAAGAGTAATCACGTTGATAAGTTATCTCATCTGTGTCAGCGGAGTCACGGCGTTTCACGGCGCGCGTGGCAGGATTTCAGCTTCACGCGGATCGCCTCTCACACACACGCACGCGCGCGCGGGGGGGGGGCGCGGAGGTGCGCGGAGGTGCAGGTGGCATGTGGTCGCTCCAGCAGCACGCCTGGGTTTTAGAGTACTGGAGGGAGACGGTCGGTAGCGAGTGAACGGCTCCACCGAAGAACGCATTTATACGGCTGGAGCTGCAGGGGGTGGGGCTTGTGACCGCGTGACGAAACGCGGTCACATTTAAACCACGCCTAAAAAATCCTGAAAGAGAAATATGTTTATACACAGTTTGATCTATAACTCCAAAATTAATTGAGCTACAATTTTGAGACTTTTTACTCATTTACAAGATTACAATTATGACATTTATAATGTTTATTGAAGAAAATGTTGAAATTCACTTTACACGGTCTTTAAATGGTTACTGTTGCACCGAGGGACTGAGAGAAACGCAATTTCAATCCTGTGTATGTCCTGTACATATTGCAGTTCTGACAATAAAGTTGACTTTGACTTTTGACTATATCTATATATACTGTATATGTATAAAAACGCCACAGTTTCACACAAAGATCTTCTGAAAACAAATCATTATTCTCACATCTAAGCTATGCTCACTTCAAAAAAGAAGTTATGAAATGAAGTGAAGTTGGTGTTATGTTTTGCTTTTCCTGATAATTTCTAATCACCAAACAAACATCTGGGCAAAATATTTTCTGCTGCTCAGAAGCATGAGGAAAAACAGCCAACTCATTTCAAATTATAAATGGACACACACACACGCACACACACACACACACGTCAAAACATTCACAAGATATAATTAGTATTTAATTTGTTTACTTGCTTGATGTTGGTAATTTATGAAAAAAATCTGTTAAGCAATATTACAAAATATAAACAAATTATAAACCAGCAGCAGATGATTTAGACATTCAGGAACTGGCAGCTTCTGTGTGTCCACCTTAGTTCAGAAATGTTAATGTGAATTTTTGTGGAGAAGTTGTGAACAAATAATACATTACCCGTTGAAGATAGCTTAGTTCAAAATAATACCATAAAGTTGAAATTATTTACACATAAAAACAATTATATGTCAAAGAAAAAGTATAAAATCTATGAATTCAGTTGGCAGGATGATGCTGACATGAGTAGCTGGACGTCATGGTTACCATCAGAAACGAGACTGACAGCCCTGTTTCTCCGGGTGGAGGTCATCCATGTGAACTGGGTGCTAATGCCCGCAGATGCTCTTGACATTATTGTTGCTGACGGGCAGTCTATCTGAAGGTACTTCTTCATCTCCTCACTCCCCAGGTTTATTTTTTAAAGTCATTTATGCCTAATGGCAATGCTCATTAGTTGCAGCTAAAAAAGCACACTCTGGTCATTACCAACAGCATTTGCAGTCAGGCTTTACTCCGAACCCTCTTGTCTGAGTCATCCATCACAGCCTCTTTCTTTGGCAGTTGGCACCACAAATGACGCAGAGCACAAATCTTTGTAATCATCTGCAACTATCTTTATTTGCTTACATTGGCAGTGGATGTGTTTTGATAAGGCTAGTTTATCAGTGTAGCCAGAGACCAAAGCGGCATCCATCATGCCAAGGATGCAAAGGCCACTTGGGAGACAGTACAGGCAGTAGTGCGCGAAAAATGGTACTTTACTTGCTGCAATCCCCCTGTGTACAGCAGGGGGGGCAAAATGGCACAAGCGGGTCTGCACATGAGTGGGACTGCAATTTCTACAGCAACACTCAACTATCTTTCATTGTTAATGTGCAGTGTTGTTGCATATGGAAAAAGATACAAGGAATGCTGGAAATGAATGTCCAAAGCCAAGCAGATAAAAAAAGCACACTCGACAACTAAGAAATCCACTTGGATCCAAGCCATCACCAACAAATAGAACCAAGTTTGCAATCCCATGAGCAAATAAATAAAAAACAATTTTTTTTCTGTGGAGAAGTGTTGCGTGGGTGTGTGGCAGCTTGTCGAAGGAAGAAATTGGGGAGGGGGTGATTACCGCTAGGTGGGGAGCATGCTGGCTATCCTTTGTCAACTGCTCAGTGCCATTTAATGGCCTGTAAACCTCTTTGCTGGAGAAAGAACAGGCAATTAGCATACTGAGTGGATTACAAGATTGCTCTGACTCCTGGATTAATGTGTGCACTTTATCTTCTCTTTGCTAAGCGATTTTTGGATATAAAAGGAAAGGAGCGGAGGATTTAAGGGAAACACATTTCCACACCTTACAAAACATCAGAAAAAGGATTTCTTTTCCCATCACATCATTTACCAAAATCCTACATTTACATATTTGCTAAGTAAATTTAAACAAGAGTTTAAAAAAAAATCTGTGTTTCACTGGAGGAAAATCCAAGAGGTACCGAATACGTCTCTGTGATACCAAATGGTCACCATTTGAGTCCAAGTGCACAAAACTGTTTGTAATTCAACTCTGTCAGATTATGTCGTTTTAGGCTGGAAACTTTCATGTGACAAATCAAGACAGAAGGAAGCCTTAAGACCTTGACAGCAACACTGTGCATTGGTAAAGTTTGAATCACTCACTTCAATCGCAGCCGTTTTGATCAACCCTGGAAATTATTATGCATAATCGTGTGCTATCACAAGATGTGGTGCTTAGACTATGTGCTGTGAATAACTTGGCTATCACCTCATCAAATGTTAGCTCAAAATCTATAAAACTGACTGAATTAGCCACCTCTGCTTTTTATGCTTTCCGTATTTTCCGGACTATAGGTCGTGGTTTTTTATCATTTTTTTCATGGCCTGCGACCTATATTCAGGTGCGACCTATATATGGCTTTTTATAAAATAAGCTGATTTGTAATCATTTATTAACAAAAATTAAACTGAGACACACTCTTACAATAATGTCAGCTAACAAATATATTTTTTAGGTGTTTATCCTGCTAAAATTATTCATTTATTAAAGAAAAGTTCAGCTCAGACACATATTTGCTATAATTTTTATCAAACAATTAATTGTTTTTAAGTGTTAATCTTCTTAAAAGCCTTGCTGTGCGCTCCTGTGGCAGACATTTGCAGCAGAGCTAAACACGGTCCACATTTTGACGTAGGTGCGACCTATATTCAGGTCTGACCTATATATGGATTTTTCCAATTCTTTGGCAATAATTGAACAATGCGACCTATACTCAGGTGCGACCTATAGTCTGAAAAATACGGTAGTTTGTGGTGGCCAACTTGAAATGGGTTAACCTTTAAAGCATATCAGTTGTTGAATTACATTACCAGTACTTCCTGGAAACATATTTTTTAAGCAGTTTATTGTGCTGACAATTTTGCTATAATTAGCCCTGATGAAGTAAAGGATTTTAAAAAGTATACATTGTAAGAGACATTACAGGTATTTATTGCAAGTTTCAGCATATTCTCGGCTACCAGAACAGTACCTGGGAAACAGGATGGACGGAATGAGCAGCGGGCAGTAATAAATAAAAAGTCTAATGATTATATTAACTCATTCAAATAATGCTAGGTCATCTCAACAATTCAGTATTAAACATTACTTGTTAATTCAATTTCATTTCACTTGATTTATACAGAAGAAGACATCTCAGGGCATTGAACAGAAACATTCACATGCATAAAAAGCCACTTATTTAAAGCTATCTATCTAAGGAAGTCAGTAGATTGTGTTGAATCTTCATTTTGATGCAGTCTCCCATCCTGAGCAAGCACGAAGGTAACAGTGGAAAGGAAAAACTCCCTTTTAACAGGAAGAAACCTCCAGCAGAACCATGCTCAGAATGAGCAGCCATCTGCTTCAACCGGCTGGGTTTGTTAGGGACAACCCTGCAAAAGAAACGGATGGATTTTGTAAACTGCCCTGCATAATAATAATTCAAAATACAGTAGTCCCTCACTACTTCATGCTTCGTTTTTCACTGACTCGCTCTATCACGTTTTTTTTCAACGTAAGATTGGACATGACACACAATTGGCTGATTTATGGATGAGCCGCACGATTGGCATGGAATTTTTATTCAAAATTAATTATTTTAACTTATTTAGCACATGTTGCACCTTTGTGCAGCCCAGAGCTGCAGGATAAGCTTCCTCCTGCAGCTGATCAGCTAATTCATTAATTCATTCAAGTTTATTATATCAAGGACAGCACAATAAACAATGTTACATGTTAAAAACGAAGCAACCGTTGTCTTGTACAAAGGTTTCTAGCCACAGGCTAATTTGCAAACCCAGTCCTTGGTTGGACTTTTATATAAAAACAGCTAAAATAAAATAAAAATGTAATTAAGAGTAAACAGTTCCCTCACTCACACGCCTGCTCCTCTGCCCCCATGGGGTTCAGTGTTCACAGATTTGGTTTTGTTTCAACCATTTTTTCACTTGAGAATTAAAAACTCTAAGATCAGTTAATGTTTTTATTGCTGATGGTAAACTGTTCCAGATATGAGGACCTTTAAATGAGAAGGAGCATTGACCAAATGAGGTTCCCTTATCAGTCATGTCACTCGGTGCAACATAATTGCTATGGGAAATTGCGCCCCCGCGCGATTACCTGAAGGAATACACTCACGCCTTTACGGCAGGGGCGTCAGCGTCACGCCAGAGTCCCCTCCCTCTGGGCATTTAAGACGCGGACGCCCATCCTACTTCCTCTTATTAACCTTCACCTCGCTTAAACCTGAACACTCTTCTCGGATCTTCTCTGTTGTTCATCGCTCGACCAGAGGTGAGCTTGCTCCCTACACAGAGCGTACAGAGAATTTTTTCCTGCGTACTGCCGGGCTGGCGAAAGCTGGTCCGGCACATTTTTCCTTCACGCCGAAGTTTTCTTCTCCTCTCTCCACAGACTGCTTCGCTCGACAGCGCTAACTGCGCCACACCGCTACCCTGCTAACGAGTAGCAGGCTAGCCGACGAAAGCGACGCGAGGAGGGAGACGTCTCCGGACAACGTTAGCACTGCTAACGAGCTTAACTCTTCTCAGCCATGGCTTCTGAGAAGGTAATGCGAAAACCCAAAACTCAAAGAAGACCAGCAGGCCAGCAAGCTTCAGCTCCCGTGCCTTTTCTCTTCTGCTTTTCTGTTGCTCGGTTAGCGAACGCTAACTGCAAGGCACGCTACCTGCTAAGCTAACGAAGCCAACAGGCCAGCAGCCGCGAGCAGCTCAGCGAGAGGACGTCCTCATAGGAACTCTGGCAGGCTGTGAGCTCCGGCTCCCGAACCTGCTTCAGCGAATCTGGCTACCCCCTTTTCAGCAGCGGACACCCACGAGGCCTGTCCGGTCTGCTCAGGGATGCTACACGCGAAGACACTCAAAGTTTTTCTCGCGGATGACCCCGGAGAAAGGAGAGTGGAAATCGAGTAACCCCGCTGCTATCTGGCTAGCTCCCAGGGTTAGCATGGCTAACTAGAAGCACCCATGACAACATGGGGTGGAAATCAATGTTGCTAACACGACTGGCGCGGCTACGAGCGGACAACGAAGGACTGTATCATGAGGTATGTGAAAATGCTTGGTCTAGCTTGCTAGCTAACCTTCTCATATTTTGCCTGTTTCGTTATCCTGTGCGGCCGAATCAACGGTAGAATTCATGGCATAACTAAGTGTTTTTTACCGATGCTACGCTACTTGAGGGCCCGTCTTAGCACCGCTAGCGGGCTCACAAGTGCCTCCATGTTTAGCCCTGGCTAACAAGGAGCTCCCTGTCCAGCACAGTCCAGGAGGAGGAATTTTCAGCTACCTGTTCAGCTGTGCTACCTGGTAGTTTTCCTATGCCCACGATGAGAACATCATGACGCTGAGAGCTTATCCACCCATGAGGCTATGGATGACTCTCTGACGTTAACCATGTCAGGACCCGAGGGACCCTGGTGGGGTGGACAAGGACGAGTGGCCTTGGTGCTGCAGGCTCACCAGGCAGAAAAGCTGCAGGAGCTGCAAGGGGCCACCAACAAAAAGAAAAGGAAAGTCTGAGATGCCCCTGCAACATTACAGGCGTTCTCACTCACAGAGGGAGAGAAAATGCCGAACTTTTACCACCAGTACCTGTGTTAGAGGAGCACAGACTAGCTGGTTCGGAATGTTTAAACACACAAGAACACTCAGACCCTTGTGTAATAAAGAGAAATTGCCATCCATACACGACAATAAAGTCTTAGACTACTGAATGCATCCTGGTCCCAAAATGGGAACAGGGCTTCAGGTTTGCCCGCCCACGTGGTACGGGAACCTGACCTTTTGAGCCCATACTTCACTTGTAAAACGCTACAAGGAGCTGGTGGTATGTATGTGCGCACTAAACATAACTCGTCTACTGTATGTGTAATAAAAAACAAACACTGTTTCATGCATATACAAGAATGAAAGTACCAAAGCACAGACTGCCCTGGTTCTTGACTCGAGCCCCACTTTTGTGAAACACAAACTACTAGGTCAAACTATGAACTGCAGTAGGACACACAAGTTCTGCCTGAGACAGTCAGATCTTGCGATGTCTTCTGTTGGGCAGACCAGCCTGCTACAGAGTACGCGAGAGGGGTCGAAGGCCACCCCTCCCGCACTCAAACATGACAAGCAGCAGCTAGACATCCCTTCCAGGCTCATGGCGCACGCGCAGGCCTGGAGGGCGTGTCTGCCAAACGAATGGGTCATGACTGCGGTGCATTGTGGGCTCAAGCTGCAGTTCATCAAAGGACCCCCGCCCCTTCGTGGGGGTGCTGTGATCGGACATTAACACAGTGCATGTGCACGTGCTGAGGGAGGAAGTGTCAACGATGCTACAGAAATGAGTAATAAGTATTGTTCCAAAACACAAACTAGGCTCCGGTCATTGCAGCAAGCTCTTCCTGGTGCCCAAAAGAGATCAATCCCTGAGGCCGGTCCTGGATCTCAGGACTCTGAACAAGAAAATAAGAACTTTCAAGTTCAAGATGTTCACACTGCGGCAGGTCCCCCAGTCCGTGAGACCTGGAGACTACGCATGTACAGTGGATTTGAAAGACGCCTATTTCCATGTGGGCGTGTGGAGGAGGCACAGGAAATTCCTCCGGTTTGCCTTCGAAGGGAAGGCTTATGAATGCAAAGCCTTACCCTTCGGTTTGAAGACTGCTCCTCGTACATTTACTAAATGTCTGGACGTAGCCCTGACCCCTCTTAGGACTCAAGGAGTCAGGATTATGAACTATCTGGATGACCTCCTGGTTCTGGCCGGAAGAAGAATACAGGCCCAGTCACACTCCTGCAGGGTGGTCTCTCACCTGGAGTCTCTCGGTTTTGTCATAAACCTACAAAAGAGTGACCTGACCCCATCACGGATTACCGTATTTCTGGGAGTGCAGGTCGACACCATCCGGTAAAGAGCATGGCTCTCAGAAGAACGTGTTTCCTCAATTTGCCATTGCCTGGCAAAGTTTAAACTGAATCAGCGGGTCCCCCTGAAAACGTGCCAACGCCTTTTAGGCCTCTCGGCGGCAGCCATACCCTGTGTGCCACATGCATTGCTGAAGATGCGGGCCTTGCAAATATGGCTAAACCAGCAAACACGACCTGTGTCTGGGCGAGCAGGAAAGTTTAGAATCAATTCAGAGTGCCTGAGGGCTCTGGAACCTTGGAGGGACCTGTCTGTGTTCACGAAAAGTGTCCCGTCAGGTAGGGTGTCATCCCGTGTGGTCATCATGACGGACGCCTCGAAAACAGGATGGGGGGCAGTCTGCAGAAATCAGAATGCCCGAGGTCTCTGGAATGAGCAGGAAGCAAGATTGTACATCAACTTCCTGGAATTGTTGGCCATA
>JBBPBX010072548.1:5316-18039 GCA_038048925.1 Garcialebias charrua
TATAATATAAGCTGCATGACTATGACCCACAGCCATACAAGATTAATAAGAAGCATAAAGCTACAACAGTAGCCATGATGCAGAGAGGACATTCACAAGCCTATCAGCAAAAACAACATCCCTGCATCACAAGGTAAATCTCCCAGCACACTGTCAAAATACATCTTACAGTCTGCTGTGTTTTGTTGCTGTCACTAGATTTATTCTGCCTACTGTTTTTTGATTGTTTACACTGCATTTAACCATACTGTACACACTAAATGTAATGTCATGTTTTATTTCTAGGTAACGGGGGATTCAGTTCAGAGAGGTCCAGTGCAGACTGAACCTGCAAATGGACATCTTGATGTCTGCAATGATGCACCCCAGACCCAAGATGAGCATACAGGTTTGTGTTTTATAACTTGTGATCAAGAATGAGCTGACTTTGTCTTAAACTTGTGCTGCAGTCATTGTATCAGCATAAAACACATTCACAATAATGAGAGAATCTGCATGCACAGAAAGAGTTAAATAATCATCATGATGATAATGATATATCTTTTACACATGTACACGAGTCCCTACATAAATAAATTCTGAACATCAGATGAAGATTTTTACATAAAATGGTAAAGTCAGTAAAAAAAACTTCATGGCAAACATAGCCAGTAATATATGGTGCATGTTTTCTATTTCAGATGATGAACCACCTTGTAAAAAGAAGAAAATGTCAGCGCTGGACGAGCTGTTGGGAGACTTTGAAGTGAGGATGGCAACTAGATCTGTGAGGGACCAGGCCAGTGAAGAAGTCAAGAGGTAAAGAGAGCGTGAGGTACAGAGAGCATGTTTTTATATTAATCCGTGCCCACCTGCTCACACAAACTCATGTTCGTGCTGCTGTTGTTAGGCGTACTGTTCTTGCATTATGTTTTGTATTATTAAGTTCAAGTTCAAGTGTTTATTTGTCATATGCAGGTTAACACAGGGTTAACTTAGTACAATGAAATGCTCAGGATGAGAAAAAACGATTTTGACTTGCTAAAAAACAAACAACAAGCAAACAGGAAATACTAAAGCATGCAATGAGGGTACAAAATAAACTACCAAAAAGTGAAACAGTAATTATAATATTTACAAAGTTTCTGAAGAGAAAAATAGTAAACAACATGGTAGAATTTTAACGGTGAAGCAGGATGAATTTGTGTGAATAACTATTTCAAGGTAGTAATGAAATATAAGCTAAAATGCACATGATCTATATTGCACATAACTACCAAACTACAGGTTGTGTGACAGGTTATTGCACAGGACTCAGGAGCTTTGTGCTTATAGCTTATTCCTGGTTTTTTTTTTCCTAGTGATTTTTATTTTATTACATGCTGCTGTAACCATTTGTGCCTTTTATATTTTTTCTGTATTTTCTGTAGGAAATTTTCTTTTAGCTGGTCTTTTTAGGTCCATGTTTAAAAATAAACACATTTAACATGTGATTATTTTGTTTGGCTTTTTACTTTATTTTTACCAGTGCTTTACAGCACCCTTTTAGATATGATATATGTGGACTTTTACAAATTTAAAAATGCTCTAAGAATGTCACATTGATAGAAATGGTCCTTTTTCTTTCATAATGAAATATTTGTCTACCGGTACATCAACAAATATTAAAACGTAGAATTATTTGAAGTTTAATCGAACGAATCGAACCGAATCGCTTTTACACTGCACAACCAAATCGAACCGAATCGCTTTTACACTGCATCGAATCGAATCGAATCGTTCCGTTTTTAAAATAAATCGTTTTTGAATCAAATCGTAACCCTTGTATCTAGATTTGAATCGAATCGTCTGTCACACAGAGATGTACAACCCTATCTGTTACACAGGTGGTAGATTGGATGCCGGTGTGTAGAGATGAAGGTGTTGTGTGGATTTTTTTCTGTAAAGAAAGTACAAAAGGCACATTAATTATGTATTTTTTTTAGCATTTTCCACATTGCTTGAAGTGCTTTGTGTACACATATGTAATCACATTTTAACTTTCTTAATACAACATAAATAATAATATCCAGGTTATTTCAATTGCATTCCATCCACAGTGATCTTTATAATATTAAAATTAAATTCAAATAATTATATAATCACTGTTTCATAACATGAAAATTTCAAACTATTTAATGCTTAAATCTTTCTGCTACTTGATTTATTTAAGTTTAGAGTGTCTTTGAAACAACAGCACAACTTATAATGAAACTAAAGTTTAACTAAACTAAACTAAAACTAAAGTTTATTTATTCATTCAGATTTATTCATCAGAAAATTTGCAACTGCTGCTAAACGAAACGAGACAAAAGTTAACTAACACAGACAGACACTCTGAGGAGTAAACAGTTCATGATGAGCTGAAGATGGACAGACAGGAGTCGTCTTCACACATTCGGGTTTATAACTAGCAAGTAGCAACTTTTATAATGTTGCAGTACACCACAACCATGAGCACAGCTAGTAGCTACTAGCTACTGTGACTGACTGCAACAACCACCCACACACGACACCACGTCACACGCACACAGATGAGATCAGCTCAAAACTTTGCTCATGTGCGCTTAGAGATTCATTAAAGTCACTAATTATTACTTGCTTACCTGTGTAGAAAGGCACCATTAATAATTACTGCTGTTTCAACGTCGCTAGTTGGCCGTGTGATCAGCTCTGAGTGTAAACAGAGATGGTCCCCCACTGCCCCTCCCTCCTGGCTCGAACCGGAAGCGCTGGCGATCCGTGGCGATAAGAGACGAGTCCAGGCTCGAGGGCGACGGAAAATGCGACCTGTACAGTCCAATAATTTTGGACAGATGGGACATAAACTACGGCCGCTAGCGGCCGCTAGTTATAATTAGATTCAATGGAAAAGGCCGCAGGCGGCGTCCAGCGGGGAAACCGGAAGTACGTCACAATCAAAAAACGTTTTTTGAAACAATCATTACTCATAAAATATTTATCCTACACAACTAAAAACATATATGCATGCATTTCGAAATATTTTTATTTTATTATTTCACTTTTATAATAAAAAAAAAATTAAATCTTCAAATGCTGAAGAAGAAGATCTGTAGTTCCAAGGAGGGGCGGCGCCCCTAGCGCCCTCTAGTGGCGGCCGTCTCTGGGCCACAGTTACACCGTACCACCGCCTGCAGTGCTGTGCAATTTAGGTTTACTTTTAGAGATTGTGTTTATCGGTTTTTAATAGGTCTAGAGAGATGAATATTTGCTGCTTTTTGTTTGTGAAACGAGAGAGAGGATGCCGTTTCGGCCGTGTTACATATGTGACCTGCAATGCAACATTGCCCCCTGCTGTCAGAATCTACTATGGTGGTCAGAGAAAAGAAAATCTACAGAAAGTTGATTCAATGAGTAGCGTAATTTACATAAAATTATAAACTGTTTTACCTTTTTGACAAAACTGGGCCTGCTCCATTAACATCCGTGCGGACAAAGGAATCCAAATCCAGCTAAAAGCTACCCCGCGCTCGGTTTTTATCACGTGATGTGACGTACTGACGTTACCGCGACGTGATGACGCCACTACGGTTACTCGAGGTGGACAAAAAAGCCTTGATAGAAGTCAAAGCACTCGATCTGTCGAAAACTTGGTTACTCTGTTAAAGCATTAGTCTGAACACCACAGTTTGCAATAGCGTGAAACACGCACCAAACAGCGCATCTCCAGATCCTCCGCACTTTACATCACTCTCTGCTTCATGTCACTCTCGACTGTCTGATCCACCACAGCCCGCAACAGTGTGAAACACACACAAAACATCGCAACTCCAGATACCCTGCAGCTCCAGATCCTCTGCGTTTCATATCACTCTCTGCTTCATGTCACTCTCTGCTGTTTGATCAACCACAGCCCGAAAAAGCCATGTCCGGATAAAAGAAAAACAGCAAGTCTCACCGGAGGAGCTGAAGTCTTCACTGATCCTCTCAGCTTCTGTCGGGTTTCAGCGGCACTTCAAAGCATCCACACAGCGCAGCATTCCCACGGAAGTGAACAGTCCTTGTATTAAGATAACAGCAGCAGTAACGAGCTGAGACCAACTTAATGTAGACAAAGTCCCCACAGCCAGCTTGGTTCGGTTCTGGCCCAGCTAGGTACAGCTCCCCCACGCTCACGAGCCAGGTACACTTCCCCCATGCCACGAGGCCAGTCAACAAAGGACAGCAGAAAAAGTCAGCAAAATAAAACCTCCTTGCTATTCTTGTTGAAACCAGGGGTTATGCTTCTGAAGCCAAGGGAACCCGAGCGTCAGTTGAGTTCCAGGTGAGTCAAATATGAAAAAAATCACTGACCTCATGATAGTTTCCTGAGGAGATCAGGTGAACCCCCACTATTTTGTGCTGAATTTGGGTGGGTTTCTGTCCAGTGATTCTAGTAACAGCCAGGGGATGCTGAAGATCCTGGGAAAGAATGGAAAGTCTTGAAAAAATGTTGCAGCTTATTAAATTTTGTTCTGCACCGGAGTATATTAAAGTAGTTACCCTTACCTTACTCGGCAGAGCAAGTCGCATATCTTTTTGCTCCTACCCTCCCTAAGTTTTCCTCTCCCTGCTTGCTTTTTGTCTCGTCCGTGACTCTTCAGCGCTCACTCGAACCAATTTGCGATGGATTTAATAAATTGGGCTGTTTCATCTATAGATAAGATTTTTTCCACGAAGCGGACCGGGCCAGGAGAAGCGGTCTGCCCCTCTGACACGCACGCTGTCGGATACATGATGGACTCGTGGGGACAGTGGCAACCCATGTGTTTGACCGTCCTGTCTGTCGAAGACGTGGAAGATTTGTGGATTATTGGGATATTGGTGGCAGCTGCTCTGTTTTTTGGCGTGAGCGGAGCTGTCTGTTACTGGAAGATCAGGAAGACTGCGGCGGCTATCGGCGCGCTGGCCAAACTTCCTGATCAGCAAGAATCTCTGATCCGGGCTGTGAGCTCCTCAACCCAGCTGTTGTACGAACTGAACCGCACAATGGGAGCGGCGGTAGACCACCGCGGACCTGCGGTGCGCTTTGGAACTCGTTTACAGCCGCCCGGCATTAATCAGGGCACGGATGGGGGTTCGTAGCTTCGGAACCTCATATGATTCGGCGATTTTGGACCTGAACAGCACCTGGACTTTGGAAGGCTGCAGTCAAAAAGAACACTGTGGCCTGGATTGAAGATAAACAATAACTATCTAATCTAGTTTCTGCACGACCTTGGAAAAAGAAGAAGGCTGTCTGCTGGAAACTATTCTCCTGGAGTGAAGCTGAGAGACATTGCTGACCCCCCCCCCCTCCCTCCCCAGAGGTCTCTGGGAGTGCGCTCGGAGGCGCCAAGCTTAACAACTGCTGAACTGTGTTATCTGAGTGCTGCTCACAGACTCTTTTGATCTCCTTGCATGTCGTCAAATCTGCAACAATGTCTTGTCTGGTTGTGCTTATTGCTGATAGAGTTTTTGGGACTTTATCATAGAGTGTCTTAAGGCAATCTTTGATAGATTCTTTTTTTGAATATCACAAATGATACCTATTGTGCTTTTCCTTTTTCCATATCTGTTTGACCTTCATCCGGAGACGGATGAGTGCGGCCGCGCAGAAGAACATGTCATGTGTTTGGAAATGCTGCAGCTTTGCATACTCTCCCTCTTCTGGACGACTGTGTATACATAATCACGTTGTATTAATTAACTGGTGCAATGTTAATAAATAAATCTCTTATCTCTTATCTCTCAAAAAAACAACATTGATTAATGTGGATTATTGTGGGTAAAGTTAAGTGGGAGGTAGACAAAAATGAAGATGTTCCCACCAGTACTCTCCCTTCTACTGGTGGGAGTTCTTGTTTCCCCGAAAAGGAAAATGAGCGATAAAGTGACCTTGTTTCCCACAATAAATGCAAGCATTTGTGCTCACCCGTCTTTGCTTTTCCTCAGTAGAGCGTCAAGTCCGATCTACTTGCATCGGCTCCGGTTCTGAGTCCATAGAGGGCGGTAGAGTGACAGGTGTACACTGAGATTCTATTAACACAGGTTTTTGGGAAACATAGTTCTCATACCTGGGTTTGTAGGTGGAAAGGACCATCGTATTGGTGTAGAACCTGGAAGTGTGAGGTGCCTGGGTCTTGTAGTCCTTTTCATGCTGCCTCTCTCAAAAGCGTTCGTCAAGACGAATGCCAACCAAAACCAGCTTGTCCAAATCCTTGGGTTCATCACGTAAGGCTAACTGGTCCTTGATTTCATCAGATAAAGAGTTTAAGAAATTTCCAAACTTTGGAGTCTCACCCCAGTCGGTTCGAGCTGCTATGGTTTGGAATTTGAGGGTGTTGGGACGCCAGTTTTCATCCCTGACGTAGTCCAAGCAAACGCTTTATGGCCTCAGATTTCTGTAGAGGGTGATTAAAAACTTTTGTAAATTCCTTTTAAAAGTGTTGAAACTTAAAGAATCATGGGTCGACATGAAGGATTCCGCTTAACTGAGGGCTTCATCTTTAAGCTGGCTGATAACGTAAGTAATCTTAGAATCATCTAAAGCATGTAATCGAGGGGATTTACAAAAAGCAAACTTAAATTGAAGTAAGAAGCCTCCAAAATGATCAGGACTTCCTGAGAAGAAGGTAGAGGGTTTGAAGTTGATCTCTGGAGTCTTTGGTCAAATTAATTTTGATGTAGAAACAACAGGGCTAGGGCTGGTCTGGGCCAGTGATACTGCCGGGAAAGTTGAGCTACACTTTTAATTTAATGAAAACAACATACCTCCGAGTTCCGCCATGTTGAAATGGCTAGTCTCTTGTTGAAAGATGATCTTCTCTAACTTGGACTCGAGGGCGTTGATTCTTTAAATCTGAGAGGGGAGAGATACTTGCTCGTCCCCGGTATCGTTCTGGGTATGTAGTTTTGGCTGGAGCATTTCAGTCAAAACTCAGGAGGCCCAGAGAACACGAGACTGAGACTAGCAAGACTAGTGTTTATTATTTACAGTGAATACAGTTGATCCTCCACTGGGGACCTTGGAACGGGAGGAGAAATGTCAGGTGGATCCGCAGAGGTAAGGTGAGTCTTGAACAGTAATTTGATAATTCTGTCTCCTTACAGGAGTTGGAGGTGACGGGATAATGGTGTTGGTTCGAGGAGCCACGGAGGAGGAACACAAGGCAAGAGGCTGTAGGTAAGAAGGTCCAGAAGGTACTGGTATCCAGAATGACGGGTCATGGAGGAACACGAGGAGACACAAGTAACTGCGATCATAAAAAGAGAGAGATTAGAGAACTCCTTCTTGAACTACAACCAGGCCAGAAGCATACTACCATGGAGGGAGGTGAATGCTTCAGCGAAGAATAGAGCTTGACTGCAGCCTTAAAGCTTCAGTATGTAGCTTATTTTTTAAACATATTTCTTCACTCTGCCACTATCTCTTGAAAGATTGATCTTTGACATGTAATCTCTGAAAAAAACTATAGTCCTCTGGCGTCTCCCAGTGGTAATAAAAGCATTTATAAAAAACAGAGAGCGGCCTGCGGTTCACCAGCCAATAAAAACAGGCTTTATAACAAGCCATTCAGCCAATAAAAACAGAGCTTCTAACTTCTCACCCCCTAACCCACGCCCCCGCCTGTCAGCCAGTAGCGAGCCTGCAGCCGCCGCGCAGGTTCATTTTGAAATAATTGCAAAGCGATGCAAAACTGTTTTGTATGTGACACAAATGTATTAAATCTCCCTTCTTCATCCCTGCTCTGGAATTTTATTTTGTTTTTTTGCCAAAAGTCAAGTGATCGCTTCTTCCTTCACTGACAGAAATGAGGAAGTGGATTGATTTGTCACGAGCGAATTAAATCATGTCCAACGTGGCTGCGTGAAGCTCTGCAGATTTCAGGGTGTTTTTGTTTTGCTGGACCAGTGCTCCATGGTTTTATTTTATTTTTTAGAACGTTTTATTAACATATAATCACAGAACTTTGCAGCGGTTGAGACGGGACATGTGGAGGCGGAGCATTCCAGGCTGCAGCGCGAGTGAGGTGGAGCTGAGCCATATATGGCTCTGAGTGAGGAGGGACCAGAAACGTGTCTCTGTTCAAAATGTTTCTAAGTGCCAGCGTGTTCAAAAGCTACATATAGCAGCTTTAAGTACAGCTGGATCCCTGATGAATAGGTGACCTGTAGGTGGTGTTAATTGATGACCATCTTGTATCCAGGTGCTGCAGAAGGTCATACTCTCACAGGTACAAGAGGTGGAACAAAATTATGTACATAGGTTCCCAGTTACATCCAACAATAGCAAAAAATATAAATTGTAAAAAATAAACAGTAAATAAGGTTCTAAAATGTAAACTAAGATATACGCTAAACTAAGAAATATGCTAAAAATAATAGTACAAAACAAAATGTTGAACAACAGGACAAATTCTTTGTCAGTAGATGAGTATGAATGAATACAGCAACATCAAATAATCAGCAGCATGAGATCAGCAGCATGGATAATCAGCAGCACATCTCTCCAATTAAAGTGACATTACAGTGATTTTTCCCCCCATTGATAATCCTAATTAGGGATTTGAGTCTAACAGCTTCAGGGTAGAAGCTGTTCTTCAGTCTAGTGGCTCTGCACTTAATGCTCCTCAACCTCCTGCTTGAGGGGAGCTGGGCAAAAAGTATGTACTGTATGTGCTAGGTGAGTGGGGTACTTATGATGCAGGTGGCCCTCTTCCTGTATTTGTAGGCAGCGCCGGCCCAAGGCATAAGCAAACTAAGCGGCCACTTGGGGCCCCAGGGTCAAGGGGGCCCCCAAAGAGGAGCTGAGTTTTGTGTGTGTTTTTTTATTTTTTTTTTTTAATTATATGATTCTATTACACACATCTTCATCATAAAGTTCAGATTTTTATTTTCATAATGATATACATAACAAATATATCATATATTTGTGTGTATATGTATATTTGAATATGTAGAAATCGCTCTGTGGAAAGAAAGAAATGGCCGGTCGTCTTGAGGAGACCCCCTTAGTGGGGTCCCGCCCCCGGTAGAGCACGTTTCACAGGTTTCTCAGGTTTCTCAGAGCTCCTTGCCGCAATGTGAAGTCCGCATCCAAGCTAATTAAGCACCTGACACGTAACTAATGCTAGATAATCGTGCTGCTGTTTATAATGATGTTTTTCCACTACATTAGGGCTTAGTGTATTACTAGTTGATGTTTCTCTTAGTTAATTCTAGATGTTATAACTGTTTTTCTCTTGCATTTGTTGTTGGATGTAACTGGGACCCCGTGTACATAATCTCGTTTTCATCACATGTACCACATGTGGTGCAAATGACAATAAAGACTCTCTGACTCTCTGACTCTGACTCTGATAATGTCGCAAAAAAGGGCATATATCCTTCAGGGGCTGAAAAAAGGAAGAGGAAAAAAAGAAGAACAGAAAAAACGGCAAGATAAAGGTATGTTTGTACAAAGTACATCTCTTTTATCAAAAAATATGTGTGCAGCTGCTAATGGAATGGCTAAATAGCTGGCTAGCACTACCGTGTTTGTACTTGTTAATAACTGAGTTTTAATTTTATGTGAGTTGATTCTAGTCATTGGCACTATATCTTTTTTTTGTTGGCTCAAAACAGCGTTTTTGCTAACGCTTGATAGCAATAATTAAAACTTCACTATACTTAACATTTGCTAGCCAAATGTTTTACATCAGGCATATTAATGACGGCTTACTAGTTATGCTTGAGTTGGCAATATGTTGTGGACTTGAGCATGATAATTTATGTGACTAAAATAAAAAAAAATTACACAAACTTATGTTATGTGAAATTCTGCAGGAGCACTGTTAAAATATTTCAGCAGCACATAATCCACATTACCAGACTCAGCTGTAGACAGTGCATCAGGTAAGAGAAAGACTCACCATGTAGCATACAATTAATTGTTAGTTATAACAATTATACACTCCAGAGTCTGTAATGAAAGTATGCAAGGAATGTGTGTGCATATGCATGTATTTCATCTTATGTCCATGTTCGTCCTCTGCAGAGCTAAGTGTAGCATCCCATCCTCTGTGCCCACTACAATCACTTCTGATCTACCTGGTAAGTTAACAGTAAAACATCTTCTATAATTCCTCATTGTGATCCAGATCATTTTCAGATTAACAGTTATGTACATTGCAAACATTTTCTGCCCTTTTATGTTATTAATATTCATCTTTCTTTTGTCTCTTTCTCAGAAGCTTCCACATCAAAGTCCGAGCCACACCAAGGATCATCAGCTCTGCCAATGGACCCAGCTGAGTGGCCATCTTTCCTCTCAGATGTAAACAGGACTGAGCAGGTGATGAGAGGACCACTGCCTATTAAGGATACCTTTTCCTTCCCCAAAAGGCATGATGGGCAAAGTTTTTATTTTTTATTTTTAGAAAGTTCGATTTTACCAGTTTATTCATAGGCAGTTTTATCAATACATTCTGCCATGTCTGGCCTTCTGAGGACATTCATGAACTTGATGTGGTCCAAAATTAAAACAAGTTTGACACCCCTGCAATAAATTACATATATACATTAAAAAGGACTGTCAGAGTTGCAATACGTTTTATCAGGTGGGAGAATTATTAAACCATCTGACCATTGATTGCAGTAATTCATATTATTAGTAGAAACAGAGGGCCCCCATCAAAATTTCGCTTAGGGCCCCAAAGAGGCTTGGGCCAGCCCTGTTTGTAGGTGTAGATGTCTGTGTTGGTGGGGAGGCTGACTCCAAGAGACTTCTGTGCAGCCTTCACCGCTCTCTGCAAAGCTTTTCTTTCTGCAACTGTGCAGCCTCTATGCCACACATTGATGCTGGAGCACAGGATGCTCTCCACTGCACACCTGTGGAAGGAGGTGAGGACTGGGCTACTCAGACCAGCTCGTCTCAGCCGCCTGAGGAAGTAGAGTATCTGATGTGCTTTCTTGATCAGGCTGGTGTTGTTGTTGCCCAGCTGATGTTCAAGGCACACCCAAGTACTTGTAGCTGGAGACCACTTCCACTGCAGATCTTATTATGTTCAGGTGGTGGTAGGTGTGTTTGTTCCATCAGAAATCCATGACCATCTCCTTCATCTTCTTCACATTGATGTGAAGGTTGTTCTTCCTGCACCAGCTCTCCAGGTGTTCCACCTCCTGCCTGTAGCTGGACTCATCAGTGTTTGTGATGCATTCAGCCACCACTGTATCATCTGCAAACTTTACAATATGACAGCCTGGATGGGTAGGTGCACAGTCATATGCAAGCAGAGTGAACAGTAGGGGGCTCAACACACTGCCCTGAGGGGAGCCAGTGCTGAGAGTTATGGTGAAAGATGAGAAGTTGTGGATCTTCACAGACTGTGGTCTGTTTGTTAAGAAGGCTAGGACCCAGTTGCATATGGAGGGACTTAGTCCTAGTGTGAGTAGTTTGTCCATCAGGGTTTGGAGAATAATGGTATTGAAGGCATATGTGAAGTCCACAAAGTCCACAGATGTAGGAGTCCTTCTGCTCCCGGTATGTGAGAGCAGTGTGGACCACAGAGGAGATGTCATCCTCTGTTGATCAATTCTCATAGTATGCATACTGGTGAGGGTCCTCACTTATGTCAATAGTAGTTTTGATGTGGGTTAGGACCAGTCTTTCTAAGCATTTCGTGACTATCGGGGTAAGTCCTATTGGCCAGTAGTAGAGTTACCAATCAGCATAAAATGCATGTTTTTGGTTTACCCATGGAAAACCCACGCATTCACAGTGAGAACATGAAAACCCGATGCAGAAATGCACAGGCCGGAAGTTTTTGAACCAGGGTGACCTGCTCGCTGAGAGGCAGCAACTGTACAAACTGCGCCACAGTTTTTTGGATAAAAGAATAAATGTTTCAACAAGAAAAATCCATCCAGAGGATGTGATTTTACTTTGTTAGATTTTATTTTAAAAAAGTATGCTTGGAGTATTTTGAATTTGTCCAAAATGTTTTAAAAATCTGCAGCTCGTTCAGTTAGGAGCTCAAATTAAACTCAGGATGTCCATATATGTTTGAAATGGATATGGTTGATGTGGTTTTAAGAACTGACTTCAACATTTTATTGTTTGTTTTTAAATCCCTGAATGGTCTTGAACCATCAAATGTATCTGAGATTCTTAACCCTTATATCCCTTTTTGCAATCTCATATGCTTGAATCTGTTATTACTTTCCACTCCCAGAACTCGACTGGTGACAGAAGGAGGTAGGGCTTTTATGGTCAGGGCTCCTAATTTGTGGAATGCTCTTCCTCTAAATATTAAGGCCCCGGTAAAGCTCTGCGTTCGGCCGTACGCCGCTCTACACCGTATGTACGCAGAGGCACAAGCGTATCCCCGCAGGGCATGTACGCGCCAAGCTCAAATTTTACGACCGCGAACGCGAGGTGCGTTGTCTCACAATAAACTGCCCGGCGCAGGACTGTTTTGTATGTGACACAAATGTATTAAATTCCTCTTCTTCATCCCTGATCTGGCCTTTTCTTTTGTTTTTTTGCCAAAAGTCAGTGATCGCTTCCTCCTCCACTGACTCCATGACTGAAATGATGAGGAAATGAATGAATTTGTCACGAGCAAATTAAACTCGGGTCCAACGTGGCTGCGCAAGGTTCTGTGGATTTCCTGGTGGTCTGTGGGCTGCAGGACCAGCGCTCCCTGTTTTTTTTTTTTTTTTAGAACTTTTTAATAAGATATA
>JBBPBX010072549.1:3833-18039 GCA_038048925.1 Garcialebias charrua
ACACACACACACAGCAGAAACATGTTTTGTGTACACACAAATGTCACCAGCTTTTTGCTGCATTTCACACATAAAGTCTGGGTTTAAAAGTCTGGGTTCCTGTACCACATGGGCGGGCGAACCTGTAAAACTGCGAAGTTGTCCCGTTTCGTCAGGCCAACTTCTGCCTTCGGTCCCGGTTCATGGAGGAAGACCTCGGCGGAACCGCTTGGCGAGGAACGAACCGGTTCCTGGCCCATGCCTGGCCCGCCTGAGGCGGTCCTGCTACGGGTCTCGGCCGTTGCTTCCCGTCGAACGCTGGCCTTTTTTGCGGGGGACGGCGTGTGGCTGAGCGGTGTCAATGCTGCACGATTCTGCTCCCACTGGCGTCTCTGGGGGACGCAAAAGCTTTTCTCGGCATCCCCTTGCGTAGGGCTTCAGCCTGTTTTCGTCTTTGCTCCAGCTTGCTCTGGATGTTTTCCAGAGCCCTTCCGAAAAGCCCTGACGGCTCGATCGGGTGGTGGAGGAATGGGTACCGCTGGCCCTCCAGCAGGTCCGTCAAGGTCAGCCACAAATGGTGCTGGGCGATAACCACTTCAGCCATGCATCTCCCCTGAGCGATGGCCGCAGTCCCCATCATCCGGAGGACAAAGTCTGTCGTCCTGCGGGCTTCCTCCAGGATCTCTGCCGCACTCTTTTTGTTTGATGTCTGTTGGAGCTCCTGCAGCTTCTCCGCCAAGTAGGCCTGCATCATGGCTGAAGCGTTCATGATGCAGACCGCGAGGCCCTGAGCTCAGTAACATTTTTCGAGCTGGGAGGCCGATGCACAGCAGGTCTTGCTGGGTAGAGTTGGCTTGGAGCCCAATGTTCTGGGGGCTAAGTGGGCCGCCAGCGTGTCCTCCATCTGCGGGACGTTGGCTATTCCTGCTGCCTCCATGCCGGCGACGTTGAGGAACTGGGAGAGAGGCAGAAGCATGGGAGCTCTGGGTTCAGCCCAGGTGCGAGTCAGTTCCGTCAGGAAATCCAGAAAAATTGGCATCCTGTACCTCGTGTCCGACTGCTGCTTTACGAAGAAGTAGTTCCCCGCCAACCTTGTTACCTGTTGTCGAGGTGGGGGTTCTGGCCAGCAGATCCGCAGTGTGTCCGCCGCTCTGCGACACGGATCGAAAAGAGCAGGGATGGATACATCAGTCTCCGGGTGAGCTGTCGTCGGGCTCTGGGAGAAGTCCTCGTCTTCTCACTCATCCTCGTTTTCAGCTCGTCTGATATTTCACCCGAGTCTGTTAGCGAGAGCTTGTCTGCGCGTAACAGGCTTCTCGTATCAAACTCAACGGTGGGGTCCCCGACGGGGGCCACCATGTCCATACTGTCCCCCCCAGTCAGCTGGCCGCTGTCCTCCAGTTCAACAGCCTCAAGCTCCGGTGTGGGAGTGAGCGCCTCTGTGAGGTCTGGGTCCCGCGCCACCGCGGTGCCACCCATTGCCTTGACCACGATGTCCATGAGATGCTTCCTCACGGCCTAAAGCATCTGGCTGCAGTGAGGGTAGGACTCGGGGGATTCCAGCGCTGTCTTAGCGCTCGCTGGCCTGCTGGTCTTCTTAGAATTTTTGGATTTTCGCTTTCCCTTCTCTGGAGCCATGGCTGAGAAGAGTTGAGCTCGTTAGCTGTAGCTAACGTGGTCCGGAGATGTCCAATCGTCGAGTCGCTCTCGTTGGCTAGCCTGCTAACTCCGTTAGCTAGGTAGCGAGTGACGCAGTTAGCGCCGTCGAGCGAAGCTGCGAAGAGAGAAGAAAAAACCTCGAGGTTAAATAAAAGGCACTGGGCTAGCTTTCGCTAACCCAGCAGTACGCAGGAAATTTCTCTGTGCGCCCAGGGTAGGGAGCGAGCTCACCTCCAGTCGAGCGATGCAGTCACAGAGAGTCCCACGAAGATCAGGTGTAAGCGAGGTGAAGGGCATAAAAGAGGATGAAGGTGGGGCGTCAGCCTCTTTTATACAAAGAGGGCGGGGCCTCTCTGATGACACTGATGCCCACCTGCCTTTTCAAGGCGTGAATGTATTACTTCAGGTGAAACGCGCGGCGGCGTAATTCCCATAGTCATATGTTGCACTGAGTGGACTGACTGATAAGGGAACAATAAAGCCGATAAATGAAAATGAGGTCAATAATTTTCATCATGCGATTAATTGATTTATCGTTTATCGCGACAGTTCCTCTTCTGGAACAAATCCTCACCGACTCAACCTGCTAAACATCTTCTGGTAAAAACGGCACTCCTTCCGATGTTCACCTGACGTCGTCTACAGAACTCTCCTCCACATCGTTTTTCGTGCAGCCATTCGATCTGCTGCCGGAGCAGTCACCACTGCGCTCTGTGTTCCCTGGTGAACTGGCCCTCCACTCCCACAGACAAACAAACTGGTTTCTGCTGGTCTATAAAACCCTGACTGGTAGAACCCCACCCTTATGGAAGCTATTATGTCTCATATTTCAAATTTAAATGGATTAATAGAAATGCTTTTTAGTTTCCAAATAAAGCTGCATGTTTTGACTCAGAAATAAAATGTAAAATGAATAATCCAAACTGCATTTTCATTTTCTTCTTCGAGACTGCTCGATTTGTAAATTAATTAAAATGATGAATAAAATAACGTTTAACATTTAATTTTCAAAATATGTCATAGTAAAAAGTGAACAAAATTAATTTTGAAATGTCAATTTTGAAAATAATAGTTTCCATACACCCTACCTCCGCTCATTGCTCAATATTCGTAGCAGCGTTCGTACCCTTCGCTCCAGCAGCAACATTATCCCATCCATCCCTAAAGCACCCCGCGATGCACAAAAATATAAATTTAATCCTGATTTGTTTGGTTCAGACCTGAAGGGGTTAAAGTGTGTCAGGAGTAAAACTACCCCCCCCCCCAAAAAAAAAACAACAACAACTGACAGTCCCACCTCCACTGAGCGCAGCTAAATCTTTTAGTAATTCTGAGAAATAAAAGGTGAAATAAATTCTGTCCTGGTTTGACCTTCAGCCGTGAACAAACGACCTTTGACCTCCGGTTTGATCACAAACTGTTTCAAATGAACTTTAGCGTTGACCTTTGGGTCACTCAGGAACAAACTTGTTCTGGTTTTAAAAATTTTCTCTTAAAATGACTCAAAGTATTTTAAATTAATTGATTTAGTTTCTCTTGGTCCTCGTGTTGCAAACTGAAGTTTGTCTCAGCTTTTCAAAGTCAAAGTCAACTTTATTGTCAGATCTGCAATATGTACTGTACAGGACATACACAGGACCGAAATTGCGTTTCTCTCAGTCCCTCGGTGCAACAGTAAACATCTAAACATTGAAACACTGAAACATATAATAATAGACATAAGCATAAAATAGTAAAACTAACACTGTCCTGAGTTTTTGCATAGTGGTATAAGAGTATGAAAATTTACACCAACTCTAAAACTAAAACTAAAACATTAAACATTTAATGAACATAATACTGTCCTGAGTTTTTGCATACTAGTATAAAAAAAAAGAGTATAAAAAGTATAACTAAAATAAACTAAAGGTTTCTAGCATTGACATTTGCAAAGTGGCAAAGCAGCGTATGAGTTAATGTGCACAGTACAGTATATGTATGAGGTAGTAGTTGATTTTCATTTGATCCTAAAGATTTTAATTAAATCAAAACTCTTGTGAATCTTTAATCAAAGATCAATATGGTTTTAAATATTCAGCGTCCACAGACGGGTCTGGGGGTTCTGGTTTGTGAGCCGACCTCCG
Organism: Garcialebias charrua; assembly: GCA_038048925.1. Taxonomy (NCBI): domain Eukaryota; kingdom Metazoa; phylum Chordata; class Actinopteri; order Cyprinodontiformes; family Rivulidae; genus Garcialebias; species Garcialebias charrua. The sequence continues at coordinate 7,595 of JBBPBX010072549.1, forward strand.
GATGCCCTGGATGTTACATCACTTCCTGTTTTTCTCACAGACGAGGGTCAAACGAGACTTCAGCTGAAATTAAACGTCACAAACGTGATTTATGTTTGGACGTTTGGTGTTTCAGTGACTTTGTAAAAGTTTTTATCTTAGTTTAATCAGAACTCCTGGACTGGATGATGAGGATTTTGATGATGATCCCAGACCTCTCTTCAGGGAGTTCTGGGTCTCACCCGGGGTCTCCTCCCAGTGCCTGAAAACCCTCCCGAGGGGAGAATCCAGGAGGCGTCCTGATCAGGAACCTGAACCACCTCACTCCTGTCGACGAGGAGGAGCAGCTCCACTCCGAGCTCTGAGGCCCGGCTCGTTTTAGCTGCTTGGATCCAGGATCTGGTACTGTCAGTCCTGATCCAAAGGTTGGAACGTAGACAGAGCAGTAAATCCAGACCGGAGCGACACTCTCATTACTAGGGCTGTGTAATAATATTGATATCGTGATATATATTGATTTTTTCTTTTCTAGAAAAAAAAAACGATATTCATCTGCAAGTATCGTACCTCTGCATCCCTGACACCAGTGTATCCTCAGAGAGAGTCTTCTCCACCGCTGGAGATATCATCACTGTGCAGAGAAGTGCACTTCTCCCAGAGCACGTCGATCAGATTCTATTTCTAAACAAAAATCTGAGGAGAATGTAGCTCACTTGGTCTGCAGAGTAGACTTTCTGTTTAGAGTTCACTTATTAGTCAGGGTCTATCTACAGGCCTTAAGCTGCTCTGCTAAGATGGGTGCATTTGAAGTTAAATGTTCTTCATTACTTGAATTATAGACTGTTTTGGAGAAGTCATATTACTGTTTACTTACCAAGCACTTAGAGTGATTCCTTCAGATGTTAAGTGTCAAGGTTAAAAAGGTTTCAAACTATTCAGAGCAGGGCACTTGGTGCACTTTATTTACTTTACAAATGCATGTAAGCTACAGTTTTTACTGTTTCAATTGAAAGAAACATGTTTTCTCACCACTTCTTTGATTCATTTTGTCCAGCTGTCGACTTTAAGTCTGTGTCTATGTCCAACCAGAGCCAAGTATTGTGTAGTTGGTGCTTTTAATCAGTTTTCAGTTAAATTAATTCAATCCAAGTCTATAACAGTCTCAAAATGTCACCAAAATCACTCTGTCCCTCTAAAATCTTTCAGAAAATCGCAAAAGTGTATTAAATTGTATCGTTTGCTGAATATCGCAATATATATTGTATCGTGAGCAGAATATCGTGTATCGTATCGTGAGATTATTGTATCGCTACAGCCCTACTCATTACTGATCCGTCCTCTCAGGGAAAAGATAAAGAGTCGTGTGGACCCGCAGGGAACGCTCCACCTCTGCCGGCTGAACAACACCACCAGACAAACTCCAACCAACAGCAAAATGGAACCGACCCGACGGTTCAGAGTTCACGAGTCTCCTCCTCCTCCTCCACCTGTCTGATGTAACAAACGATGTGACGTTAATTAGTTTAAACTCGTCTCTGATGAGAACCTCAGACCAGCTCGAGTCAGGACTCTAGTGTCGCGTCCGTTCCAGACGAACGCGAAGGCGGCGCAGACGGACAGGCGAGCGGAGTCGGGGGTTGTCATGGAAACCTGGATTAGCAGGGAATCCTGTGCTAACCTCACTGTGTGTGTGTGTGTGTGTGTGTGTGTGTGTGTGTGTGTGTGTGTGTGTGTGTGTGTGTGGTGAAAAAGCCTCCTGATCTGCATGCTCGTTGTTGCCATGACAACACAGTTGAACAGTTTTCTCAGTACCTGCTGACTCTCCATCAACCTAACTGCCTCCACGCTGGTCTGGGGCCCGGCGGGGCGATGAGCCCGACACGAGCGGGTTCCAGATCAGAGTCAGGTGAACGGAACCGGTCCAGAACCACATGGCTCCGTGTGACTCACACTTAAACTCTGCAGGACCAGTCTAAGGTCAAAGGTCGGAACAGCTGTTTGACTTTTACTGCACTAATTAGACGGGCCTAATTCTTATTTTGAACAAAGCTCCAAGAAACACAAAAATTTAATAAAACATAAAACCTGAACATTATCTTGGTAAAACAAAAGATTTAAGACACTTTAAAACCAAGACTCAGCCTGGTGTGGAAATAATTGAAACAGGAACAAAACATAAATAAATAAAGAGGTTTTTATTAAAATAAGTCCAGTAATCTAACATGATTCTGCTGGTTCTGTGGGTTGTTAGGGTCCAAACAGATCCTGCATCATGGAGGCAGCAGGAGCTGCTCCATCACCTCTGAGGAGGTTTTACACCAATTCAGCCTCAAAATCTACAAACTGTCGACGGAGCGTCAGTTCATCAAACTTTTTATACGAGTTAGTCTCATCGAGTCACGAGGACTTCAAGACAGAAGGTACACAACAATAAACAAGCATAAAATTTAAATAAATAAAAGTAGTGATGCAAAACAAAAACGGCTACATTATGAAACCATGTAGAAAACTAAAAACAGCAACATGTTGTTACCAAGAACTTATCAGATGTTTGAACTCACTTAGAGAAGTCAAGGTCGAGAGCTTCAGATCTTTTTGTAAGATATTCCAGGAAACAGGAGCAGAGTAGGAGAAGGTCCTTTTTCCAAGTTCAGTCCTCACTGATGGAACACTGCAGGTAATCATGTCCTGAGAGCGCACGCTGTAGCTGCACTCACACAGAGACATGTAGGAGGAGATGTATGAGGGCAGCAGACCAAGAAGTGATTTAAAGATGAAAATGTACCAGTGGAAGAGTCTGCGTGAGGTTAATGATGTCCAGTTAACCAGTGAATACAGGGTGCAGTGGTGGGTACGATAATCACAACCAGTTATGAATCTTAGTGCACCATGATAGACAACATCCAACATCTGCAGGGTGCTTGTAGGAGCATTCATGTAGAGAATGTCACCGTAATCAATGGAGGGAAGGAAAGTCACAGATACAAGGCGTTTCCTAACATTCAGTGTTAGACATGATCTGTTTCTGAAAAAGAAACCCAGTTTAACTTTCAGTTTCTTCACTAGGTTTTCCACGTGGAGTTTAAAAGAGAGATGTGAATCGACCAGGATACCCAAATATTTATAGGAATCAACAAACTCAATAGGGACACCATTTGAGGATAAAATCAGAGGAAGAACTGCTGGGACTGACTTCCTGTTTGAAAAAAACATCCCTTTGGTTTTATCAGCATTGAGCACCAGTTTGAGGTTGAACAAATCTGACTGGATGATGTTGAATGCAGATTGTAAAAGCTGAAAAGCCTTAGCAACTGTTTTAGCTCGACAATAAACAACTATGTCATCAGCATAGAAATGTAAGGATGCATCAGGGATGCTCTGACCTACATTACCTATGTAGATTGTAAAGAGGGTTGGTCCTAAGACTGAGCTTTGTGGTACACCATTATTAACAATAAGATTATAGGTTCATTCTGGTTGGGGCTCATTTTAAAAACTAAGTGTATATTTAAAAATTAAAAAAAGGATAAAATTAACATGTTTACATGAAAATAAAGGAATGCTATTCTCATTTTTGTTTCATTGAGTGTTATTAGATCAATGTTTTTATAAAATAAACACAATTTAATTTGTGTTAGAGTTGTTAACGTAGATAATATCTGTATGTAAAACCCTGGAAACAAAGAACTCCACGTTGGTGAATTTTAAGCTGAGAGTCTCAGGTGATCGTTTTAAATAAAAATAACGCATTATGTTTGTGATCAGCTGCATCACTGCACTAACAAAAGCTAATTTGAGCTAGTTTAGGCTAACAGTGGTGAAGAAAAGCAACGAAAGCACAAAACTATAAATCAGTTGTGTCTAAATATAAACAACGGTCACATGCATCCTGCCAGAATATCCGACCGTGGTCCACCTCAGCGCTAAGAACTAGCTGAAGTAGCCATAAATACCGTTGTATTTGGGCTAAATTAATTTAACGTTTTAAAAATGTCAGACTATGTTATTTGTTATTTGAGGTCATTTTGGAATTTGTCATTAAAAATTAAATATTGAAACATTTTATTGTACAACATTTAAAATGGAGGTAACAGCATCATTCTAAGCTAATGTAGCAACATCTTATTTAGGCTAATTTAGTTGCTAATGCTGTCTTCTTTAATATACCCATTGTAGCTGACTTCTTTTAGCTAATGTGTTCAGATTTTCAACCATTTGGTTGTGACATTCACTGTAAACTAACAATAACACTAATAATAATAATAAAAACAACTGACTTCTTAAGCTAGCAGCTAATGCTGCTAATGCTAATGCTCAGACAAGATTTCTGTAACTTTGTGTAATAATTTAATTACTAGTAAAATAAATAAATAAATAGTTTAATTAAATAGGAGAAAATAAAAAGTTTGACTAAGTCAAAATTATCCATTTGAATCTTTACAAAAAAAAGATTCAAACTTCATTAATGACAGTTTTTATCAAATGTGAACAAGGAAATGCTCAATTACAGAGTTAAACCTTTTTTTTTTACTTTAAGGTAAAGCTGCATAAACTGAAGGTTTTTATAGTTAATGTTGTAATTTTCCAGAGATGCTCTCCTGAACGCTTCTTTTACCTAAATGTTACATAAAAAACAAACTGAATCTCTCCACCCTCTGCTTTGTAAACTTCTTTCACTTCTGTTCTCCAGGAATCTGAATCCTGTTTTTTCCTGAAGTTAAATCCTGTTCGGCTGCCGGTTGAGAAAACGCAGGAAGTCCTTGAAGGCAGCGTCTCAGCAGCTTTTCACCCACAACAACGATTTCAGTGTGAAATGAAAATCTCCAAAAGCCTTAAAATGAATTTCAAAGCTCACTGCTGTGAAGGGAGAGTAACCGTAACGTTTGAAGACGCTTCAGTCTGAAGCTGCGGAGGAATCCTCAACGCTGTTAGCAACAACTCTCATAAGTCACCTCTAACATGACCATTTAGAGGTCAAAGGTCAGCGTAAAGTTTTATCTGTAAAATAGGAACTGTTGTGTAAAACTTTAAACTAGGAAACTGCAGTGCGAATGCTTATTGCAGAAGAACTTGCTGAAAAACAGCTGAAATTAGCTAAAACGGCATGTTGAAATGTAGCTGAAATGGATGAATAAGCCTAACGTAGCCGAAGAGAGCAGAAAGATAACAGAATGGCTGAATTAGGGTTAAATAAAAATAAATTAGCACAAAAATTAGGAAATCAGTTAAGAAAGCGAAAATTATTTTTAAAACAAATAGCTGAAAGTAGCTGAGAACACAGAAAGAAGCTTAAACTACTAGAAGAAAGCGGAAGGAGATCAAATGAGCTCCAAGTACAGTAAATGCAATTAGCTGAAAAAGCTAAATTTAGCATAAAACAGCTAAACAGTAGCTGAAATAACTGAAAATAGCAAAAATAAGCTGAAAGGAGCATAGCAAGCTGGCATTAGCAGAAATAAATTAATTAGACTTAAAGTAGCAGAGATTAAAATTAAAAACTTGAATTCATCCGAAAACAGCGAAAATGAGCTAAACAGTAGCTGAAAAGGTAGAACAAGTTTAAATTAGCATAAGACAGCAGAAAGAACGTGTTTGCCCAATTAACCCGAAAGAGGCAGAAATGAGCACAAAAAAAGTGGAAATTATCTGAACAAAAGCTGAAATTAGAAAAAAAACTGAAAAGTAGCTAAAGAAGCAGAAAGAAGCTTAAAAAGTACGGTACAAGGAAGTGTAGAGAGCACGTTTGCTGAATTAGGTTGAAAAAAGTTGAAACGAGTGCAAAAAATGTGGAATTAGCTGAAAACTAGCTGGACTGGTTCAAATCTTTCCTCTCCAATAGGTTGGAATGTGTTAGTCTTGGCAATGCCACGTCCCAGACAGTCTGTGTCTCCTGTGGTGTCCCTCAGGGGTCGGTTCTGGGGCCCCTGCTGTTTTCCCTTTACATGCTGCCTTTAGGTCAAATTATTAATCAGTTCAACATTTCTTTTCACTGTTATGCCGACGATACACAGCTTTACATCAGGACTGGAGCATCCTCATCTTCCACCCATCTCCATCTTCACTCACTGCCCTCTCTGCCTGCCTGGAGGAAATAAGGGCATGGATGAATCAGAACTTTCTTCAATTAAACTGCTCCAAGACTGAGGCCATACTGATTGGCACCCCTCACCAGATACAAACATCAACTATAACAACAATTTCCTTTTCTGGACAAGACATCCCCCTCTCCACCTCTGTTACAAATCTTGGAATAAAAATGGACTCTCATCTTACATTTGAAAATCACATTAAGCATCTGTTTAAAACCTGCTTCTTCCATCTTCGAAACATCTCCAGACTTCGCCCATCTCTGACTTTTTCTGATGCTGAGAAACTCGTCCATGCCTTTGTCTCCTCCAGGCTCGACTACTGCAACTCCCTGTTTATTGGAATCCCTGGCAAAAACCTTCAGAAACTTCAATATATTCAAAACAGTGCAGCAAGGATTTTATTGAGAGCTCGTAAATTTGAACATATTACACCCATTCTCCATAACCTCCATTGGCTTCCTGTCACCTACAGAATTCAGTACAAAACTGCTCTCATTACACATCAATGCTTACACAGAACTTCACCTGATTATCTGAAGGACATTCTTATTCCATACTCATCCACCCGGTCTCTGCGGTCACAGAACAGTAATCTCCTTCACATTCCAAGAACCAAATTAAGGACCATGGGAGACCGGGCTTTCAGTGTGGCTGCCCCCCACCTGTGGAACTCTCTTCCTGACTGTCTGAGAGCCCCACAGTCACTGGTTGACTTTAAGAGCGGCTTGAAGACCTTTCTTTTCAACCGAGCATACTCTGCCTCCTCATGATTCTACTTTTGATCTTAGTTGATACTGTTATTGATTTTACTTGTTTTATTACTTGTTTTATTGACATTTAATTCTGTTGCACTTTGTAGCACTTTGAGATTTTCATTAATGAAAAGTGCGTTATAAATTGAATTCATTATTATTATTATTATTATTATTATTAAAAAGCTAAGATTAGCACAAAAACAGCTAAATAGTAGCGAAATAGCAGAAATAAGCTGAAATTAGCAGAAAGAAGTTAGAAGCACAGAAATGTAGTTAGTAGAAATAATTTGAAAGGAGAAAAAACCGCTGAAAGAATAGCTGAAAAACAGTTAAATTTGCACAAAGAAGCTGAAGCAGAACAAAAAGTGAAAGGAGCAGTAAAAGGTTGTAAACACATCTAAAGATCTGAAGGAGGTAAAATGAGAGAAATTCAGTTTCTATGAGGAAAAAATGGCAGAAATGGCTAAATATTTCAAAAAGCTAAAGTTGCACCAACACCAAAAGTCAGAGCAGGATTGTCCTGAACGAGCCGAACGTTTTAATTTATGATTTGTTGAAATACTGTTGATGAAAACAGCTGGATGAGAAACTGATGGCAGTAGAGAGCACGCTTCATTTTCACAGTATCTAAACGGTTTCACTCTGATGTCACTGATCCTGTCGACCGTCAGCTGATCGATCAGATTATTTTAGCTCAGGTCGGAGGTTTGTCGTCTCGTTTTAACAGATTTCTGCACGTCAGGTCCAAACCTGAGGCACCAGCGAGCCCAGACTAATGTCCAGCTACGGCCTCGACCACGTCCTCTGCAATCAAGTCCGAGCCGCTCCGTCTGATTTGCAGCCTCCACTTGAGGAAACACTTCACCAACCAGAGGCTTGAATCATCGCCACCTCTCCTCCTCTGAGAGGAAAGATGGCCGCCGAGACGCCACCACTCTAGATGGTTCTGTCCTGGTTCTGGTTCTGAACGGGTCCTTCAGGTGGACCTGCCTCAGGAACAGCTTCCTGTAAAGGACCAGGTCCTCTCCTGGTTCTGGTTCTGAACGGAGCTCCTCGGCTCGTTTCCTTCAGGACGTTCAGACCTCCGTCCTGGAAGGAGGAGACATGTTTGTGGGATTAGGTCTGCGGGAGGCTCGGTCCTGAAATAACTCGGGTCGCCGCTCTTCACTTCCCTCTTTTGTCCTGAGCGGAGGCGCCGTCCTCCCACACGCCTGAACAATGCAGCAGCTTCATGTTTCATGTGGAGACAGAGACGAGGACGTTGGACACGTCCAGCAGGTCCACACGTTCTTCTCTCAACTCCAACTGAACGTCAACGTTCGTTTGGTTCAGTGAAATAATAAAGTTTACTCAAAATCAGGTTCATGCATGTTCACGTTGCACCTACAGCTCGTCAGAAGATTTTCTTGTTGACGGTGGGCGATCATGTAATTGTGTCTGTTAGCAAAATATCTCATGACCCGCTGAATGGACTTCACTGTAACAGGTCTGTTGATGGGGTGGGGCACCTGCTTGTAAAATGGTGGGAGAAACACGATGATTGTTTACAACTGAATAAAGTTCAGAGCCAAGCTGAATCAAGATGGCCGCCACAGCCTGAGATAACACAACGGCTGAGATTCATCCAGACCTGCAGTGGTAGTAGCTGAGCCTGATCACCAACACGTCTTCATCCTCTGACAGATGGAACCAGTTTTTTAACATGTCATGAGAAGACCCGACAGACAACAGGATCTGAATCTGTTCCTCTACAGCAGCAACAGTAAACAACAACAAAAACAAAGTCTGATAACAAACAACACGAGAAGTGATGCAGAACACGGAGGGCGATATGAACTCCTACAGTCCTACAAGTTCTAAAGAGAACTGGGTCATAAATCATGATCTAAAGAGAACTGGGGTCATAAATCATGATCTATGATCTATGATCTATGATCATGATCTTGGGGCGGCCGTGGCGTAGTGGTGTAATTAATGGCAGTCGTCCCCCGATCGGAAGGTTGGCGGTTCGAATCCCGGTTCCCCACACCATGTGTCGTTGTGTCTTTGGGCAAGACACTTAACCCCGAGTTGCTCCCGGTAGGACTGGAAAGCACCTTGCATGGTAGTCTGCCTACCGGTGTATGAATGTGTGTAGCACTTTGAGATTTTCACTAATGAAAAGTGCGTTATAAATTGAATTAATTATTATTATTATTATTATTATCTAAAGAGAACAGGGGTCATAAATCATGATCTAAAGAGAACAAGGGTCATAAATCATGATCTAAAGAGAACTGGGGTCATAAATCATGATCTAAAGAGAACAGGGGTCATAAATCATGATCTAAAGAGAACTGGGGTCATAAATCATGATCTAAAGAGAACTGGGGTCATAAATCATGATCTAAAGAGAACTGGGGTCATAAATCATGATCTAAAGAGAACTGGGGTCATAAATCATGATCTAAAGAGAACTGGGGTCATAAATCATGATCTAAAGAGAACTGGGGTCATAAATCATGATCTAAAGAGAACTGGGGTCATAAATCATGATCTAAAGAGAACTGGGGTCATAAATCATGATCTAAAGAGAACTGGGGTCATAAATCATGATCTAAAGAGAACTGGGGTCATAAATCATGATCTAAAGAGAACTGGGGTCATAAATCATGATCTAAAGAGAACTGGGGTCATAAATCATGATCTAAAGAGAACAGGGGTCATAAATCATGATCTAAAGAGAACTGGGGTCATAAATCATGATCTAAAGAGAACTGGGGTCATAAATCATGATCTAAAGAGAACTGGGGTCATAAATCATGATCTAAAGAGAACAGGGGTCATAAATCATGATCTAAAGAGAACTGGGGTCATAAATCATGATCTAAAGAGAACTGGGGTCATAAATCATGATCTAAAGAGAACTGGGGTCATAAATCATGATCTAAAGAGAACTGGGGTCATAAATCATGATCTAAAGAGAACTGGGGTCATAAATCATGATCTAAAAAGAACTGGGACCATAATCCAGGTTCTAAAGAGAACTGGGGTCATAAATCAGGTTCTAAAGAGAACTAGGGTCATAAATCAGGTTCTAAAGAGAACTGGGGTCATTAATCTGGTTTTAAAGAGAACTGGGGTCATAAATCAAGTTCTAAAGAAAACTGGGGTCATAAATCATGATCTAAAGAAAACTGGGGTCATAAATCGTGATCTAAAGAAAACTGGGGTCATAAATCATGATCTAAAGAAAACTGGGACCATAAATCATGATCTAAAGAAAACTGGGGTCATAAATCAGGTTCTAAAGAGAACTGGGGTCATAAATCATGATCTAAAGAGAACTGGGGTCATAAATCATGATCTAAAGAGAACTGGGACCATAAATCATGATCTAAAGAGAACAGGGGCCTCATGTATCAACCGTGCGCACGCACAAAAACATTGCGCACGTCACTTTCCACGCAAAGTGGCGTATGTATCAAATCTGATATGAACGGGAATATCTGCGCATCCACGTACAAATCCACGGCTGCTCCCCTGCTTGCGTACGCACGTTTCTGTGGTTATATTTCCTTTGGCGACACTTACAGGTTATTCAGAGGAACTGTGTCCATGATATGAAAATAATCATAAATCC
>JBBPBX010072550.1:0-18039 GCA_038048925.1 Garcialebias charrua
AAAGTGGTATCGTCGACGTACAAGTTGATCAACTTTGTCAGTGTCCCTTCAAACTGAATCTGTTTTAGTGACTGGCAGCTGTTTTTCAGAACTTCGATAACCCTTTTGGGTCGTCCATGGTCCAAATGGATGTTTGAAGCTTCACCACATTTTTTTAAATCACAGTTAATCATTTTAAACATTTGTTTCTGAAAATAAACAAAAAAATGAACTTCCCAAGCACTAAAACACAAATAATAGACCCCCCGAAAAATCTAATAAATTAAATTATTTACATAAAAAAAAAGTTAATGTAGACTATTAATGTTCTGGATCTACAGTACAAAAATTTTAAATTTAAACTTTTAGCCTTTCTCCAAAATATTGTCCAAGTTGTTGAGTTTTAAAAAAATGATGGGGGGGGGGGATGACACTTTTAAAACTTTTTTTCTTTTCTTAAATGCAGTTTTTTTCTGGCCCACAAGTCCTTTCATCTAGACCAGGGATCTGCAACCTTTGAGATAAAAAGAGCCATTTTTGCCACTTTGCTTACTAATTACGATGTCCGGAGCCACAAGACCTGCCACATCTGTGTACTGTCAACTGGTGGCCTGTGGACCACTACAAGTTTGTTGGCAATGGCTTTTATAAAACAAAAAATGTCTAATTATTATTAACATTTATTGATATTTTTACATTTTAATACAAAAGAAAATACCAGATTCATGTAAAGAAATAGAAAATATATATTTTAAACAATTTTATAAAAATTAAAACATGAACTTTGCTGGCCGATGTGAGTTCTCTTAATTGTTGATTAATTAAGTATCCTAAGAATAACGTTAAAGACGGTATAAAATTAGGCCATTTTGTTGGATATCCAGTTACATTTTTAAAGAAAACTTAATAATTTTGCTTACTTTGACTTTGTTTTTTTGTGTTTTATTCTTAGTGTCATCAAAGTTACTCACCATATTCCTTCTCAGCAGCTTCTCTTAATAATAATTCATTCATTCATTCAACCTTTATTTATACAGGCTAGCCTCGTTGAGTCACGGGGACTCATTTACAAGAGGGACCTGTCTCACTCACACCAAACAACCATCCACTCTCACACTCACACCTAGGGTCAATTTAGAGTCACCAATCAGCCTAACAAGCATGTTTTTTGGTTTTTTGGTAATAATAATAATAATGAATTCAATTTATAACGCACTTTTCATTAATGAAAATCTCAAAGTGCTACACGGTGCAACAGAAATTAAATGTCAATAAAACAAGTAATAGAACAAGTAAAGATATTCAAAACATTCTGGTGGTTTGGGAGAGACAGATCATGCTGAGAGACTGGAAGTTAACAAAGTGACTAACAAACTACTGTACAGTACTAGCGTGATGTAGTCCACATGTTTTAGGTCTTGTGTTTGTACTATACTACACATATTTGGAAATGACAGGAAATCTATTAAAACTAGCCATTTTCATTGTTGGTAAGAATTTAAATAAAATTCAGTTTTATTTTTAAAGCCTGAAGGAGCCACTGCAGAGGTACCAAAGAGCCACATGTGGCCCCAGAGCCACAGGTTGCAGACCCCTGATCTATACAGTTCTGGCCCGCCTATGAAAACGTTTGGACACCGTATGCCATACGGTGTAAAACCATTGCCAAACTTTTCATGTCCTGAAGAGGGGAACAGCTGAAAGAAAAGCAAGGAGAAAAAGAAGAGGAATAACACAATTTTTCAGTCTACTGTATACACAGTTACACATTAAGGTGCACTTTGAAGTCCCAAGGTTGGGATTCCAATGGATTAGCATCTCAGCAGCTGAGGGTATTTCATCAGGTTTTGTTCTGGTCAACAGGCTGTATCATGCAGTCATTGTTTCTTCTTTTTCTTTCTTGACAGGATGCCAAGATTGAACCGGAGGAGTTCACCAGTCGCTTGCAAACTGAGCTCAAATCGTCTCCGCAACCTTACCTGGTCCCGTTTCTCAAGGTGAAGTTCCTGCTTCTGAATTTCTTTATAATTTGCTGTTAAAGCGGGATCAACTATGAAAGTGCTTCTTACACCAAGAGCAACAGTGCTTCATTCAGAGGCTTATTCTCATGACTAAACTTTATTTGACCAATTCTAAATGTTGGCTCTCTGTTTTGGCAATCTAAAGGCTCTTTAAAAAAACAAAAGAAATCCAGTAAAATGGCCGTACAGAACCAAAAGAGGCATGGAGCAGAACTCAGCTGTGCTGGCATGGAACACAACGCATAAAATGTGTGACGGACATTTCCCTTCTACTGTTTTCAAAACATGACAAATTAACTCACTTTAGCATTCCTTTTTGTGTTTAACTAAATACAAAGTTGCTTTACCATCTTCTATTCCCTTGGTAATAAATTCATGTACTGTTTAATAATAATAATAATAATAATAATAATAATACGTTATTTAAAAAGCCCTTTAAAACAACCACAGCTGCAACAAAGTGCTGTACACATAAAATCAAGATGATTTAAACACATAAAAAATATAACTGTTGTTAAAACATTAAGATCAATAAAAACAATAAAAACAGTGCAGAACAAATTCAGTCTGTGCTAAAAGCCAGTGAGTAAAAATGTGTTTTTAGAAGATACCCTGATGCATGCTCAATAATCCAGTTAGAAAAATCTAAAAAAGTGAAGTCTGGTCCTCTGGACATTCAAAAAACAAAACAAAACAAAACAAAGCAAAAAAATTATAGAATTATTATTATTATAGAATCTACAATTTTTTTTGCTTTGTTTTGTTTTGTTTTTTGAATGTCCAGAGGACCAGACTTAGCTTTTTTAGATGTTTTTAGAAGAGTTTTAAAACTGGACAGTGAAGGAGCTCGTCTGACGGGAAGAGGGAGATTGTTCCACAGTTTTGGAGCAGCAACAGAAAAAGCTCTGTCTCCTCTGAGCCTCCGTTTGGATCTCGGCACCTCCAGGAAGCTGATCTGAGGCACCGAGCAGGAGAGTATGGGTGAAGCAGCTCAGAGAGGTAGGATGGAGCAAGACCATTTAAACTTTTAAAAACAAATAAAAGTATCTTAAAATGAACTCTAAAATGAACAGGCAGCCAGTGGAGTGAAGCCAGAGTGGGGGTGATGTGCTCCCTCTTATGAACTCCAGTTAGAAGGCGAGCAGCAGCGTTCTGGACCAACTGGAGACGTCTGAGGGAGGACTGGCTGACTCCAAGGTAAAGAGCGTTACAGTAATCCAGCCGAGAGGTGATGAAGGCATGGATTACTGTTTCCAGCTGCTGCTGTGTAAGGATGGACTTTACCTTAGCCAGCTGTCTGAGGTGATAAAAACTGGTCTTGACCACCGCTCCAAGCCTGTGACTGGGTGGTTGCACAGATCATGTCACAACTTCACATCATTGAACTCAGCACTGGCTTAATTTTTCACACGTCAACTCTTGTGGCTCTGTCACTACCTCACTTTGAGGCATAAATATGCATCAAAGGTGGATTGACTTCAATCCTCCTTGCAGCCTCTGTCCATTTAGAAATCACACTGAGGCGGCCAGAAGTTGTTTAGGACACAGACTGAGGTGGGTTGTAAAACAGCCTCACCAACAAACTTGTCTCTTTCATAAAATAAAAACAATGGTGGCCCTAACAGTCAGTTTACTAGATTCATTACCTGCTTTTGAATTTGACCCTTAAAAGTATTTCATTAAAAGCTGCCTAAACCTTCTTCTAAATTATTCCCTAACCTAGTTAAAAACACAAGTAGTCGCAGTGTTATCTTGCTTACTTCTAAAATGTCCCAGAAATAGCCTGAATGGAACAAAATTAGGTTTTCAGGTCTAAATTAAAATAAACTGGCTGTTATAAATATACTATAGTAAAACTGTATGCAGTCCATTGTCAGAAAGCTGCATCGTAGTGCCCACTAAATAAATAAATGAAAATATTTTTACAATAATTAAATCCTTTCATGAATCATTTGGGGACAAATGCACAAACAGGTGTGGACATGGTTTTATTTATATTTGTTGTGATGATCAGTCAAATGAACCAGTGAATTCTGCAGTTATGCCTGTGATTACAGCTGTGCTTGGTGCTGTCTTCTATATGTCTGTTTGTTTTTACGCTGAATCTTGACCTCTCTCCCACAGAAAAGTCTCCCGGCTCTCAGGCTGTCTTTGTTGAACATTCAGCATACCCTGACCCAGCCCCTGCAGCAGGGAGTCAAACCAGCAGCCTGCGGCACTCCTCCTGCCATCGTGACCGGGCCAGCTGTCCGCATACGGCACCCTAACAGTATCAGCACCACTGTGAGTGCCACAGCACTGCCTGCTGGGACGCTTGGGCATACAGCTGCCATGGTATGTACAGATTAGACCAGGTTTATGTGACGGCCATGTTTAAAGCTCCTATTTAAATTTATTAAATTAAATGTTTTAAATAATTTTGCGTTTACTGTACTAAAGTTGATTCTCAGTGGCTGCCATTTTGAGTTGGGTAACCTTCAATCAGTTATCAGTTGTTCTTATGATCTGTGAGTCTCAAATGGCTCAAAGAACACAACGCATGGCGTCCAGACAATTGCAACATTTAATTTTTAAAAAGATAAAATCAATTCTCACAAACACAGTCAAGGGAAGTGGAAGCCCCGGCCAAAACAAACAAAAGCGGGAGAAAGTTTTGGACCAGCCAAGCAGTTGACCAGTGAGTTTGGACCGCTTTCCCAAACCTATAACCCCCAACTTAAAGGTCCACTGACATGATTTTTTTACTATTCATAAAATTGCTCAAAATATATATATTTTATCATTTAAATATGTTCGTTTTTGCAAACAAAATGATAAATCACTTTAATTTTGCTTTAAAAGTGATTTTGAACTTCAAGCCGTGTTTAATCATGGGAAATCCGATTACACACGAACGCACCATCTGTGATGTCACACCGGGCAGAGCTCTGGGCTTGTCACAGTGCGCAGGTATGAGCAGCTCGACATGAAGGAAGTCTGATACAGCATCAGACCTAAATTAGATCCTGTTGTTTCTTGTTCCATCACCCAAACTATTTTCTGCTTCCCAAAATGAAGACAAATAGCTCAAATCTTCACATAGATTGCTAAATTCGTCCAGTTTTAAATTGTCCGCTATTAAAGACACCACAGCCCTCTGCCCAGTGTGACATCACATATGGTGCGTTCGAGTGTAATCGGATTTCCCATGATTAAGGCCGGCGCAGAGCTCCGCGCTTGAGCGAGCGCGGCGCCCCGCTGTGTGAGCGCCGTGAGGTCGCCGCTGCACAAGCCCTTTGAACGTTCACGCGAGCGCGCCAAGCTCCAATTTTACGAGCGCCTACGCGAAGCGCGGTGTCTGACCAATCAGCTGCACGCGGAGGGGGACTGAACTGACCCCCTCCGCGTGCAGCTGTTCACAGAGAACGTGAGAAGAAAGCAGAGCTCTGTTGGAGCCACACGCTGGTTCACGCTGTGCTCTGCTGTGAACCTCCCACGCGCAGCGCGCGCGCGTGGCGCGGGGCTCGGTCCAGCGCGGAGCTCTGCACCGGGCTTAAAACACGGCTTGAAGTTCAAAATCACTTTTAAAGCAAAATTAAGGTGATTTATCATTTTGTTTGCAAAAAAAAAACATATTTAAATGATAAAACATATATATTTTGAGCAATTTTATGAATAGTAAAAAATTCATGTCAGTGGATCTTTAAATCTAAACCAAAAACTTAAAAACTAATAATTAATACAATAATTAATGAAAACTATGATTAACAAGTATTACCGGTACATAGCACAAGCCTAGTCTTTTTAGTTGACAGAAGGAGCAGGAGTAAGCATGGCAATGCCAACAAGCTAACTGGGGTTAGCCAACAAGCTAAACCCAAGCCTTCAGCCTCCCCTCTTCCAGTGGGCGGAGCTTGTTTCTTTTAAAGTAGCTAATCAGCTCTGGAAACAGAAGACACGTTCATTGAACAGACACTCATTCATAAAATACTTTTTGCAAGTTTAATTAAGATTGATCCAGTGGTTCATGAAATATTTTGCTAACAGATCGGCAGATAAGCAAACGCGTACACATCAACACAGGCAGTTACATGACTGCCCAACTTTCATGGTGGTGGGTGATAATGACATCACTGAAGATAAAAGAATACTGTACATGGTTTTAGAGAACAGGACTGAAGCATTTTTTAACTTTACACTGCTTAGTTTAACAAAGTTTGACTGACATCTTGCAATAGATTTCTCATTCTCACATGCTCAATAGCAGTGCTCTTGTTATACCATACCATACCATACCATACCATACCATTCCAACTTTATTTCTAAAGCACTTTATACAACCGTAGGACCAAAGTGCTGTACACAAACATAAAATACAGTACAAAAACATAAAAAGAAAGGTCAGGTATAAAAACAACACTTAAAACAATAAAAATTTCACACAATAAAACAAAATCAAACATCTCGGATTGCGCCAAAAGCCAACGAAAAAAGATGAGTTTTAATTAAAAATAGCAAGGAAAGAGGCCTGTCTTATGTCACTCGGAAGATCATTCCAGAGTTTAGGGGCAATCACAGAAAAAGCACGGTCACCTCTGAGCTTAAGCTTACCGTAAACACCGGAGGAAAATACGCTCCGGTGTTTAATACGCTTTGTCAAATTATTAACAATAAACAAGAAAATATTGTACACAATACGCCTCGATGTTTAATACGCGTCATCGCCACGCGACGCGTCAGCTTTGTCCTGATCAAGATGGCGGCGACAGAAGCAAGCCAGTACGAAGAACTTCACAAGGAAACACGGTAAAAACAATTATTTTTTTGCGAGAAAAAATATATTTCTTAGCTGACTTTATAGAAGACGTGCTCCTGAGTTTAACGAAATGTTCAAATCAGCTGGATTAAAAAAAAAAAGTTCGCCGATTTTTATGCAGGCGCCAGGCGGGTCAAACCGGACGCTTTCTTTCTTTAAATTTAGCTAAATAAACGCTTAAAAAATATATTTCTTACCTCACTATAGCAGACGGGCTCCTGAGCTGAACCAAATGTGAAATCAGCTGGATTTAAAAATCCGCGGTGTGGTTTATGAGTGGTATCTTGCAAACAAAAACAGCTACCGGTACATCCACAGCAGGGAGCGGGCAGCGACAGAGTCATCAGTCCGACCAAAGGAGGCTTTTTTCGGACACATGCAAGTAGAAACTTCTGGAAGTGGCCCCTCTTCCTCTTCGCTCTCTGAGTCCTCTGCTGGCTGCTGCCTACAGCGCCCGTATAGCGGCTGAAACTGGTACTGCACAATTTTTGCCAAAAATGAAAAACGAAGAATCAGGGCGAAAAATGGGTCTAAAAATATGGGAAAAAATCCATAAATAATACTCTTCGGTGTTTAATACGCTGGATATTCAAATGAGCAAAAATACAGCGTATAATACACCGGAGAATACGGTAGTTTTCGGGATCCTCAGAAACTGCTGGTTAGCTGATCTGAGAGAACGGGAGGGAGTGTAAGAATGTAGCAGTTCAGTCAAGTAAGGAGGAGAGTGGCCATTTAGAGCTTTAAAAGCGAATAAAAGTATCTTAAAGCTCCCCTGACATCATCTTTTAACTTTCCATAAAATGGCACAACATATATATATATATTAAGATTGACCTCTGATCGTTTTTGCTAAAACAATGTTAAATTAATGAAAATTCCTCTCAAAAATAGTTTAAAATTAGCGCCGTTTTTTTTACATGGTAAATACGGATTTTCCCGTCGCGTGATTATGACGTCACATCTAGAGTCGGCTCCAACGCGCACATTGAATACAATGTAGGAAGATGCAAACGCATCCGTCCAATTTAGCCATTTAAAACTTTAGATTTTAGCGGTTTGTCTTCAGAGAAGCCAAAGTTATTTCGAGTAAACAGCAGGTTATAATTTTTTTTCTGCTGCTGCTGTTTTTTGTAGACTTTTCACTTCAGGAAGTGAGCAGCTGTGTGATGAGTTACAGGAGCTGCAAGTTGAGAGGCAGAAGGAATTCTACAACATCTAAATCGTTTCCACAGCACTGAAATGGTAATATATTAGTTAATGTTTCTAATAATTATTCAACATTAATTTATAGTTTAAAAAATTAGTCCCTTTTAAAATATCTGTTAAATATTTTAATGTTTATTCTAACATACGTTCTGAAAAACATCATTCATATTTCCAGTTGAAATTTGCATGTTTACATGCACTAAATGTTCACTAAAAATAAAAATAAAATGTTTATATGTCAATCATTAAATTTAAAAATAAATTTATATCAAATAACGTCAAAAAACATAAATTTCCATAGCTGTTTTAATAAAAAATATCAGTTTGTGTTTTCAGGTTTCCAGGTCTCCAGTCCATCACAGGGACACCTGGACAGGTCTCCAGTCAAGACATCTCAGCTGCATTTTTTTGACCAAACAGGACGGTTTAAATCAAACGGATTCATAAAGATGCATCTAAAATTTTTTTTTTTTTTAAATAAATGTAAATTTACAACAAAATAAAAAAATCTTGATGGATAAAAATACACAAATAAAAACTAGTTAAAAATATACAAGCATTAATTTTGGCACCATATGCAGATTCTATAAGATTTCATCAAAAATAAACCTTTAACAATTTTAATAAAAACTGAACAAGTCAAAAGGATGCTGGTTTACTTTCTTTCCTAAACATGTCACCATAAAACATTTTTTAGTTTGTAGCCTTAAAAAAGACAACACTCAAATGAAGCATCACAAAATGTTTATTCTCATAGTTTGAATGAGCTAGTTTTCACTTTAACAGCAGGGTCGTGTTCTCCCTCTTCGTTTCTGTTGTTTTAGTTCTCCATGGGCAAGAAGAGTTGAACAAAGAGACGTGTCAGCGGATTCGGATGACGTGTAGGGAGATTTGATCACATCATCCAACACCTTAAACAGAAAAGCGGGGCTTTGTTATATATGTACCAGTAATAAAGTATTTATATGATTTAAAAAAATTGGGGTGAATATCATTTATTGTTTGAATTGACAGGTTTCCAGTCCATCACAGGGACACCTGGACAGGTGTCCAGTCAAGACATCTCAGCTGCATTTTTTGGACCAAACAGGACGGATGAAATCAAACTGATTCAAACATCTAAAAGTGTTTTTGTTTAAAATAAATGTAAATTTACAACAAAATAAAAAAATATTTGATGGATAAAAATACACAAATAAAAACTAGTTAAAAATTTCAGAACGTATGTTAGAATAAACATTAAAATATTTAACAGATATTTTAAAAGGGACTAATTTTTTAAACTATAAATTAATGTTGAATAATTATTAGAAACATTAACTAATATATTACCATTTCAGTGCTGTGGAAACGATTTAGATGTTGTAGAATTCCTTCTGCCTCTCAACTTGCAGCTCCTGTAACTCATCACACAGCTGCTCACTTCCTGAAGTTAAAAGTCTACAAAAAACAGCAGCAGCAGAAAAAAAATTATAACCTGCTGTTTACTCGAAATAACTTTGGCTTCTCTGAAGACAAACCGCTAAAATCTAAAGTTTTAAATGGCTAAATTGGACGGATGCATTTGCATCTTCCTACATTGTATTCAATGTGCGCGTTGGAGCCGACTCTAGATGTGACGTCATAATCACGCGACGGGAAAATCCGTATTTACCATGTAAAAAAACGGCGCTAATTTTAAACTATTTTTAAGAGGAATTTTCATTAATTTAATATTGTTTTAGCAAAAACGATCAGAGGTCAACCTTAATATATACAGTATACTGTATATATGTTGTGCCATTTTATGGAAAGTTAAAAGATGATGTCAGGGGAGCTTTAAAGTGAATCCTATAATACAGTATACTGGTAACCAATGCAAAGAGGCCAAAACAGGGGAAATACTGTCAAATTTCCATGTACCTGTTATTATGTATTTGTACTCGAACAATCAAGGTTCAATTTGGAAGTTCCCCAGACTTTGTCTGCTTGACGAGTGTCTTCTGATCTATCTACCGATATTCTGATCAGAAGACCACATGACCCACAACCACACTGTTTTTATCTTTACATGTCCACGTGCTGTTAGCAGACAGGGTTGCCATTTGCATCTTTAAATTGTAGTAGTTCTTTGTAGTCTCAAAAACACGAATGTAGACACAAGTTTCAATTTTTATATGCCAAAAGAGTACAGTACTGTACATCTCACCAGCTTGCAGAGTGGGACTTGTTAGCTCCGATGATGTTGAATATGATTTCTTTACAGGCTTTTTTTTTTCCCACTTAAAGTACTTGGTATTTCAAGTTCAAGTAAACCTTATTCTTGACCTCCCTGATCCAGCCCCTGCAGCACAAAAATTATGTTCACAGGGTCCCAGTTACACCCAAAAAATATCAAAATATAAAGTATTAAAAAAAAACAGTAAGTGAGCATCTGAGATAAACGCTGAAACGAACGCCAAACGGTACACTAAAACATCTAAGATGTACACTAAACATCCATCCATCCATATTTTCGTCCGCTTATCCGGGGTCGGGTCGCGGGGGTAGCAGCCTAAGTAGGGAGGCCCAGACTTCCCTCTCCCCAGCCACATGGAGCAGCTCCTCTGGGGGAATCCCAAGGCGTTCCCAGGCCAGCCGAGAAACATAGTCCCTCCAGCGTGTCCTGGGTCTTCCTCTGGGCCTCCTCCCGGTGGGACATGCCCGGAACACCTCCCCAGGGAGGCGTCCAGGAGGCATCCTAACCAGATGCCCGAGCCACCTCAACTGGCTCCTCTCGATGTGGAGAAGCAGCGGCTCTACTCCGAGTCCCTCCCGGATGACTGAGCTTCTCACCCTATCTCTAAGGGAGAGTCCAGACACCCTGCGGAGAAAACTCATTTCAGCCGCTTGTATCCGAGATCTCGTTCTTTCGGTCACAACCCAAAGCTCATGACCATAGATGAGGGTGGGAACGTAGATCGATCGGTAAATTGAGAGCTTTGCCTTTCGACTCAGCTCTCTCTTCACCACGACAGACCGGTACAGCGCCCGCTTCACTGCGGATGCTGCACCTATCCGCCTATCGATCTCACGCTCCAGTTTTCCCTCATTCGTGAACAAGACCCCGAGATACTTAAACTCCTCCACTTGGGGCAGGACCTCATCCCCGACCCGGAGAGGGCATGCTACCCTTTTCCGGCTCAAGACCATGGCCTCGGATTTGGAGGAACTGATCCTCATCCCGGCCGCATCACACTCGGCTGCAAACCGCTCCAGCGAAAGCTGTAGATCACGATCTGATGAAGCCAATAGGACCACATCATCTGCAAAAAACAGAGAAGCGATTCTAAGGCCACCAAAACGGATCCTCTCAACACCTTGGCTGCGCCTAGAAATTCTGTCCATAAAAGTTATGAACAGAATCGGTGACAAAGGGCAACCTTGGCGGAGTCCAACTCTCACTGGAAACGAGCCTGACTTACTGCCGGCAATGCGGACCAAGCTCTGACACCGGTCGTACAGGGACCTAACAGCCCATATCAATGGGCCTGGTACCCCATACTCCCGGAGTACCCCCCACAGAACCCCCCGAGGGACGCGGTCGAATGCCTTTTCCAAGTCCACAAAGCACATGTAAACTGGTTGGGCAAACTCCCACGCGCCCTCCAGGACCCTGTTGAGGGTGTAGAGCTGGTCCAGTGTTCCACGACCAGCACGAAAACCACACTGCTCCTCCTGAATCCGAGGTTCGACTATCCGACGGACCCTCCTCTCCAGAACCCCTGAATAGACCTTACCAGGGAGGCTTAAGAGTGTGATCCCCCTATAGTTGGAACACACCCTACGGTCCCCCTTTTTGAATAGGGGAACCACCACCCCAGTCTGCCAATCCAAGGGAACTGCCCCCGATGTCCACGCAATATTGCAGAGTCGCTTAATAATAATAATAATAATAATTAATTCAATTTATAACGCACTTTTCATTACTGAAAATCTCAAAGTGCTACACATATATTGAATGCTACACACATTCATAAACCGGTGGCGGCAGACTACCATGCAAGGTGCTTTCCAGTCCTACCGGGAGCAACTCAGGGTTAAGTGTCTTGCCCAAGGACACAACGACACATGGTGCGGGTCCCGGGAGTCGAACCGCCAACTTTCCGATCGGGAGACGACTGCCATTACCACTACACCACGGCCGCCCTAAGCCAACACAACCCCACAACATCCAGAGCCCTAAGGAACTCAGGGCGAATCTCATCCACCCCTGGAGCCCTGCCACCGCGGAGCTTTTTAACCACCTCGGTGACCTCAGCTCCAGAGATTGGAGAGCCCGACCCAAAGTCCCCAGGCTCCGCTTCCTCAGTGGAAGACGTGCCAGTAGGATTGAGGAGGTCTTCGAAGTACTCCGCCCACCGACTCACAACATCCCGAGTTGAGGTCAACAGCACGCCATCCCCACCATAAATGGTGTTGGTCGCGTACCGCTTTCCCCCCCTGAGACGCCGGATGGTGGACCAGAATCGCCTCGAAGCCGTACGGAAGTCATTCTCCATGGCCTCTCCGAACTCCTCCCACGCCCGAGTTTTTGCCTCAGCAACCACCCGAGCCGCATGCCGCTTGGACTGTCGGTACCTATCTGCTGCTTCCGGGGTCCCACAGGCCAAAAAGGCCCAATAGGACTCCTTCTTCAGCCTGACAGCATCCCTCACCGCCGGTGTCCACCACCGGGTTCGAGGGTTGCCACCACGACAGGCACCAACAACCTTGCGGCCACAACTCTGATAAGCTGCCTCGACAATAGAGGCGCGGAACATGGCCCACTCGGACTCAATGTCCCCCGCCTCCCTCGGAACGTGTTCAAAGCTCTCCCGGAGGTGGGAGTTAAAGCTCCGTCTTACGGGAGACTCTGCCAGACGTTCCCAGCAGACCCTCACAATACGTTTGGGTCTGCCAGGTCTGACCGGCATCCTCCCCCACCATCGGAGCCAACTCACCACCAGGTAGTGGTCAGTTGACAGCTCCGCCCCTCTCTTCACCCGAGTGTCCAGGACATGCGGCCGCAGATCAGATGAGACGACAACAAAGTCGATCATCGAACTGCGACCTAGGGTGTCCTGGTGCCAAGAGCACATATGTACACCCTTATGCCTGAACATGGTGTTCGTTATGGACAATCCATGACGAGCACAGAAGTCCAACAACAAAACACCACTCGGGTTCAGATCAGGGGGGCCGTTCCTCCCAACCACACCCCTCCAGGTCTCACTGTCATTGCCCACGTGAGCGTTGAAGTCCCCCAGCAGAACAAGGGAGTCCCCAGGAGGCGCACTCTCCAATACCCCCTCCAAGGACTCCAAAAAGGGTGGGTAATCTGCGCTGCCGTTCGGCGCATAGGCACAAACAACAGTCAGAGCCCGTCCCCCCACACGTAGGCGAAGGGAGGCTACCCTCTCGTTCACCGGGGTGAACCCCAACGTACAGGCACCAAGATGGGGGGCAACAAGTATGCCCACTCCTGCTCGGCGCCTCTCACCAGGGGCAACTCCAGAGTAGAAGAGTGTCCAACCCCTCTCAAGGAAACTGGTTCCAGAGCCAGAGCCATGCGTTGAGGTGAGTCCGACTATTTCTAGCCGGAACCTCTCAACCTCACACACTAGCTCAGGCTCCTTCTCCACCAGAGAGGTGACATTGTACACTAAACACTGATAATGTAAAACAAAACAACATAACACCAACAGCCTGAACATGAGTCTGTGGTGAGCAGATGGGTATGAACGAATACAGCAGCATAAGCTAATCAACAGCATGAGATAATCAGCAGCATGAGCTCAGCAGCATTTAAATGCCCCGTGAGTGTTTTAGATAGAGCTAAAGATTGTTTCAGCCCTGGATTTATTGTGCAGATCCACTGGGATGTAACGTGACCGCAGCAGAAGTGAGAGGCAGTCTCAGAAGGATTAATCCTCATAAAGCAACCGGACCAGACAACATCCCAGGAAGCCCCCAGAAACCATCTTGGCTACAGCAAACTGGTTGGTCCACTTAAGTTGTTTACTTGGTGGGGTAGCTTCAGTTTGCTTTGGACTGCTCTGACTGACGAAGCCCTCTGGAGTGAGGGTGAAACGTTTCTACTAAAAAGAAATTGTCCAGATGAACTGATTGAGAATGAGCGGATTTGATACCTGGACTATTGAGAATGAACTTTCTGGTCTTGAACCACTTTGGACATGTCTGCCTGCCTGGGAGGAGTCGACGAGGGACAAGCCCCCAGAAACCATCTTGGCTACAGCAAACTGGTTGGTCCACTTAAGTTGTTTACTTGGTGGGGTAGCTTCAGTTTGCTTTGGACTGCTCTGACTGACGAAGCCCTCTGGAGTGAGGGTGAAACGTTTCTACTAAAAAGAAATTGTCCAGATGAACTGATTGAGAATGAGCGGATTTGATACCTGGACTATTGAGAATGAACTTTCTGATCCCAGGGAAAGTTCTGAAGGAATGTGCGGACCAGCTCTGTGAGGTGCTGGCTGACATCTTCACCACCTCACTTGCACTGGAGTCAGTTCCCACCTGCCTGAAGACCGCGACCATCATCCCAGTCCCAAAGAGCTCCACAGTGACTGGTCTGAATGACTATAGACCAGTGGCCCTCACCCCGATAGTCGCTAAATGTTTTGAGAAACTGGTCATGTCCCACATCAAGGCAACCGTCAACATCAACGAGGACCCTCATCAATATGCATACCGCGAGAACCGATCAACAGAGGACGCCATTTCTTCCGTGGTCCACACTGCTCTCACCCACCTGGATCAGAAGGACTCATACGTGCGTCTGCTCTTTGTGGACTTCACATCTGCCTTCAACACCATGATCCCCCAAACTCTGATAGACAAACTATCTACACTTGGACTAAGCCCCTCCATTTGTAACTGGGTACTAGACTTCTTAACAGACAGACCACAGTCCGTGAAGATCCACAACTTCTCCTCCTCCACCATAACCCTCAGCACTGGCTCTCCTCAAGGATGTGTGCTGAGCCCTCTTCTGTTCACTCTGCTCACATATGATTGTACAGCCACACATCCAGGCTGTCATATTGTTAAGTTTGCAGATGATACAGCGGTGGTGGGATGCATCACAAACAATGATGAGTCCAGCTACAGACAGGAGGTGGAACACCTGGAGAGCTGGTGCAAAGAGAATAATCTTCACATGAATGTGAAGAAGACAAAGGAGATGATTGTGGACTTCAGAAGGAACAAACA
This sequence comes from Garcialebias charrua, assembly GCA_038048925.1. Lineage (NCBI taxonomy): Eukaryota > Metazoa > Chordata > Actinopteri > Cyprinodontiformes > Rivulidae > Garcialebias > Garcialebias charrua. Next base: position 15,235 of record JBBPBX010072550.1, read on the forward strand.
CACCCATGCCCCACTGAACATAGGTGGATCTGCAGTGGAAGTGGTCTCCAGCTACAAATACTTGGGTGTACACTTGAATGATAACCTCAGCTGGAGCAACAACACCACCAGCCTGATCAAGAAAGGTCATCAGAGACTCTACTTCCTCAGACGGCTGAGACGTGCTGGTCTGAGCAGCCCAGTTCTCACCTCGTTCTACAGGTGTGCAGTGGAGAGTGTCCTGTGCTCCAGCATCAACGTGTGGCATGGAGGCTGCACAGTTGCAGAGAGGAAAGCTCTACAGAGAGTGGTGAAGGCTGCACAGAAGTCTGTTGGAGTCAGTCTCCCCACCATCACAGACATTTACACCTCCAGATGCAGGAAAAGAGCCACCTGCATCATGAAAGACCTCACTCACCCAGCACACTCACTCTTTGCCCCACTCCCCTCAGGACGGAGGTTGAGGAGCATCAAATGTAGAACCACTAGACTGAGGAACAGCTTCTACCCTGAGGCTGTTAGACTCATGAATAAATAAAAATAAAATAAAAATAAACACTGCAAAATATCACATCATGCTGATGCTGATCTGTTTTCTTGTTGCTGTGTTCATCTGTGACCATCTGCTCATACAGACTCATGTTCGTGCTGCTGTTTATAATGATGTTTTTCCACTATATTAGGGCTTAGTGTATTACTAGTTGATGTTTTTCTTAGTTAATTCTAGATGTTATTACTGTTTTTCTCTTGCATTTGTTGTTGGATGTAACTGGGACCCCGTGTACATAATCTCGTTTTCATCACATGTACCACATGCGGTGCAAATGACAATAAAGACTCTCTGACTCTGACTCTTACTGTAAAGGCCAGATAAAGAATATCACGTCAGCTGAAGTGTAAAACATTTTTTCTTTTAAGTTAGAACTGCTGCACAACTTCCTGTAGGAAAAGTCTATCAGAATACAGTACTTGCCTCAGCTGCATAAACTCTACATTTGCAAAAACCGTATATATTTTTGTGTCTTGGAACATCTAAATCCTAAAACAATCAGAGTAATGTTTTATTGATTTATTAATGTTTTTCTCATTGTTTCTGAAGCTCACTTCTCTACTTCAGATTATGGGTGTGTGATCTGTTGCCACAGCTGATTGATGAGGGCAGGAATGGCTACGCTGGAACATGTATTTTCTTGGAAACGGCTGCAAAAGTTTTCCCAGGGTTAGAGTTACCAGATTTAACAAAGACTGGCAGAGATTGAACTTGAGACGACCGTGAGAGAAAAGCTGGAAATGTTTAATCGATTGCAAATTTACTGCGAGTTATGCTAATCTCAATAACGGAATCTCAAGTCAAGACGTTGGCTGCTTTTAAAAGTAAAATAATTTACAAATAATTCAGTTTTTCTTTTCATTAATGTGATAGAAATGATCATGTTTGTTCAAATGAAGTCCAAGTCTACCTCTTTATTGCAGGTAAAATTAGCATTTTTTACAAGTGCTAAGGCATACTAAACAAACAGACGTCAGGGTGTCTTACAGGCTCACAGAATATTTTTCACAATGCTCTTTTACAAGTTGGTTATATAGGAAGACAGCAATACTATACTACGATGAGTGGAACACATCAGTCTTGTCAAGGGGGTCCAAGTCATTATTGCCAAACTTTTCGAATTATGATTCACAAAATAACTGTGGCTAACGTGCAACTTAAAGGGTTTTTGTTAAAGCCAATTAAACAGGAGCATAATGGTACCATTATTGCATCAACACCATCAAGATTACTTTTACACTTAGGTAAAAAGGATTTTATTTATTGAAGCGGTTACAGTAAAAATAAAATATTAGCAGGTCTTGTATAATTTCTTTTAATTTCTGTAGATCATCCCATGACCCCAAAGGGTCACATTAAGGTCCCAGCCCCAACAACTGACCTAAGTCACTGAGCTACAACACCCACGAACCTGTTTGGATGGGTTTGACTCAAACGATTCAGTCAACAAAAGAACAGGTGATGCCCTGGAAATAATTTCAAGATAAATAGAAAAAAAAGATTGTGATTTGTTGCAATCAACACCAACCTTTATGTTGACACCCATATTGCTCATAAATGGTCTTTTTGCATTTTCTGACAGTAAAGATTCACACAAAGTAAAGCAGTTTTCCAGAACTGTAAATGTGAAGGATTCTGTATTTGTATCTGTTTACAAAAACGTAATGAGTTGAGGTTTTGGTTCCTCCTTGTTGTATGAGTCCTGTGATATTACAGCAATAATGATGCAATAGTATGTTGCTCTACCTGTTCTTTTAGTGACTCTTTATGTTTTTGTACACACGTGTTAGTTATGAGCAGTTTATTCTGCTTATAGTAAGACTTGCAGAGTCCAACACTTGAAACAAGTGGCTTCTTTTAACACACACCTGCAGCGCATTACAGAGGGAGGTCAATTCTGTGCTTGTTTATTTATATAATGAAACCCATGTGGTCCAGGAGGCGCAGACTGCAGATAGAGTACCGGTAGGTGGTCCAAGTGGAAGAGAGGGGCAACCTATAAGATGTTTTTTTCCTATACAGTATTATATCTTCTCATTTAGCTGTCCTCTCCTCGGCTACTCTGTTACTTCATCTTTTCTCTTTCTGTCTTCTTCTTTCTCTCCTTTTTTCTTCCTGTGTCAGTCCAGTATCTTGTCTTTCTGTAACCTCGCTCTCACCTTCCTCCCTCTGCCTGAACTGTTGAAGGGTGAAGCGAGGTAACTAGGTTAGCCTCAGGTCACTTTTAAAACAATGCGGTGGCTGCAGCTTATGTCCAAAACATGCACTTTTCTTCC
>JBBPBX010072551.1:0-18039 GCA_038048925.1 Garcialebias charrua
TGAATGGGTGGATGGCTGGTATTGTAAAGCGCTTTGGGGCTCCTCACAGGGGGCTGGAAAGCGCTATATAAATAAGCTCCATTTACCATTACCATAATATCACGTTTTCACTACATAATATCACGTTTTTACTACATAATTATCATGTTTTTACTAGTATCACGTTTTTACTACATAAGCTCAAAAATTATTATTTCATGGATGAGAGCAACGCCCTTCCGTAAAAAATAACACATTATTGTTGCAATAAAAAAAGTTAATCAGGTAAAATGCTGGTGAAGATTCTCAGTCATCCAGGACATGATAAAATCAAAAAAGGCGTTCAATACAAGATCAACTGGACTTTATTTGTTACAGAAGACGTTTCGCTTCTCATCCGAGGAGCTTTATCAATTCAATGAAACAGACATTCTGGGGCTGATTCCCAAACGTTTGACACCGGTTAGGTGTAGGTCCTTAGGTTTAGGACTAAGGTGTGAATTGGGTTAGGGTTAGGCATGTACTAGTAACGGTTAGGTTTAGGGCAGGGGTCTGCAACCTGTGGCTCTGGAGCCACATGCGGCTCTTTGGTCCATCTGCAGCGGCTCTTTCAAGCTTTGACCAAAACTGACATAAAAATGAATTTTATCAGTTATACAAACAACAAAAAAGGACTCGTTTTTGCCGTTTTCCTGTCACTTATTTTGCAAATACTGTATGTGAACACTGGAGTACAAGGAGTAAAACACTGTAACTGGACGCTTTATTTCTTTATATAAAGAACTATCTGCATAGTTTATGTATTTTTTAATTTAAAAAAGGTAAAAACTGTTCTTTCCCCATTTCTTTACAAGAATAAAGTCTTTCAATTTAATAAATGTTAAAAAAAATCATTCGTTTTTTTTTTTCTTTACGGTAATGTCACCTCTACTGGCCACAAAAGCCCACCTAAGGTAGCCCACGGGCCACCAGTTGATAACCACAGGTGTAGCAAGTTGTTGCGGCTCTGGTCATGTTTAAAGTAGTGAACGTAGGCGCAAAATGGCACTTTTGATCATAAAGGTTGCAGACCCCTGTTTTAGGGTAAGGGTCATGGCTACAGAAAATTAATGGAAGTCAATGCAAAGTCTCCAGACAGTATATTCACAAGAGCGTGCATGTGTGTGTTGAGTGTGGGGGTGAAAATCAAGATGGCCTGACATAGCGGAGCAATGCTCAGTCTCAATCTTGTGCTAAATGCCGACAAAGCAAAATGGATGTCCAACAATGTTCAGTCAGGTCATCTGGACGATTTTATTTTGTTGCTGAGATGCTTCGTCCTTCATTCTTCAGGACTTCTCAGACTGAAGAAGTCCTTTGGATGAAGGATGAAACGTCTCAGCAACAAAAGAAACCGTCCAGATGACCTGACTGAACATTGTTGGATTTATGGACCAATGAACATGAACTCTGCAAAAGTGTTGTTGTTTTCAAACAGGAAGTCAGTTCCAGCAGTCTTTATCTTTGAACGGTGTTCCTATGGAGTTTGTCAACTCTTATAAATACTTGGGTACAGTATCTTGGTAAATTTTCATCTCTCGTTTAAGCCTCATGTCAAAAACTTGGGGGAAATTTTTTGAAAGTTAAACTGGGTTTCTTTTTCAGTAGATCCTGTCTAACTCTGAACGCTAGGAAACACCTTGTAGATTATTGTCAGAACTGCAATATGTACAGGACATACACAGGATTGAAATTGCGTTTCTCTCAGTCCCTCGGTGCAACAGTAACCATTTAACCATTTACTTTCCTTCCTTCCATTGAGTATGGTGACATTATTTACATGAATGCTCTTGGTCTGTTGCCTTCATACATCTCCTCCTACAGGTCACTTCATCAGTACAGCTATAGCGCGTGTTCTCAAAAAATAATTACCTGCAGTGTTCCCTCAGTGTGGACTGAACTTGGCAAAAGAGCCTTCTCCTACTCTGCTCCTGTTTCCTGGAATATCTTGCAAAAAGATCTGAAGCTCTCAACCTTGACCTCTCTAAGTGGCTTCAAACATCTGCTAAGTTCATGGGAAAAACCAATGCAGACATGTTCCTGTTTTTAGTTTTCTACACCGCTTTATAATGTAGCTTTTTTTCCGTTTCATTTATTTATAACATTTCTTCTACTGTATTTACTTTTCATTCTATATGCATTTTAATGATTGTCTACTGTTGTCTGTACCTCATCTGTGTTCTTTGCTAAAAACAGGTCTCTCTTGTAAATAAGTCCTCGAGGCTCAATGAGACTAACATGTTTAAATAAAGGTTGAATTGACTGCTACCAAACACAAAAATTGTTCTAACTTTAACCAGTATTGGGCTAAAAGTTGATGTGGTAGTAGTTGAGAGTCATTCACAACAACACACTGAGCTTTTCACCTAGTGATATTGCCTGATATGATGCATATATTATTCTCAAGGCTTAAACAAACCGATGACTCCATCATTCATTGGTATAAAACGATCTAATCTATAAACAGTTTGACATAAACATTGTGTATTTCTTGTCTGTCTGCCATGAAAGCAGACAGTCTAGTGCGGTAATGGTTAATGGAGCAGATAAGGCTGATTAATAAATGAGTCATGCATAAATAAGAGCATTTAAGCATCCAAGGCATCGCCTCTTGTGTTTCAGCTAGGATCAAAGTTCGATGGAAACCTTTCAGATGGTTTTGTTTCTCTTCAGCAGAGTTTGACCTTTGGTCTGCGGTGAAGTTAAGTTTCCACAGCTTGACTGCGCTGTTAAAAGCTTCCAAGGACCTTCAGAAGGATTTCTTCGGAACAATTTATTCTGATGAATTTGTGGCTCCAAGAATCCGTCCTCCTCAGTGAATAAAGGGCCTCGCAGAAATTAAATATATTATTTGATATCAAAAAAATGCAGAAAGCGATAAAAAACGTTAGCACATGTTGAAAAGAGACGTTTTGTGACTCCTCGTTGTTTAACTAAACCTACCTACAGAGTTGGAAACCGTAAGATCCTTCACGATGAAGTGACAAATTGTTGCAAAGGAAGAAAATTAGAAAAAAATAAAATTGTACAGGTAGAAGTCATTATTATGTTCTGAATAGTTAAACTTTAGTTGTTTTCAGCTTGTGATGGTGCACACACAAATGCACACGCATGAGCTCACAGGTCAGAAGAGGACAGGAAAGACGCAGGCAGACTGCACTTCACAGGGCTGACTCATGTGTCTTAAATATAGGACACTGGAAGAAACTTGGAATTTAACATTTTGTCTTGTTGGAATTTAACATTTTGTCTTGTTGGAATTTAACATTTTGTCTTGTTGGAATTACCAGAAGTTTTCCCATACCATCATAAATAATCATCAGGGTTACTTCTCTTGCTCAAGTTGTTAAAGGATTTCTTGGTAAAATGGGTATTGATAAAAACAAAAAATTCTGGTGGAGTCTTAACTTTTAGTTTGGTTTTACTCCCTCTTTCACTTGATGATTGAACCAAAAATATAAAACTTATTTCCCCTAAAATATTGAGAATGTTATGGGGTGCCGTTTGTAAAGTTACACAGTCAAAAATCAACAGCAATATTTTGGTTTATTTAGCCTTTCATAAGAAAAAAAAGGGGGTATATTTTCTCAAAGTCGTATTTTCACAGTGTTATTCATACATTTATAAATTTCATAGTTACAAACTAAATATTTAATTTACAAGTTAAATATTTAGTTCACAAACTAAACACTTAACTTGCAAGTTAAATATTTAGTTTGCAAGCTAAATATTTAGCTCCACACTAAATACTAGTTTACAAACTAGCGGTAAATGTTTATGTCCAAGCTAAATGTTTAATTTACAAACTAAATATTTAATTTGCTAACAAAACATTTAGCTTGGGCCTAAATATTTATTTTCCAAACTAAACATTTCATTTCCAACATAAAGATGTAATTTTCTAACTAAATATTTAGCTCGGACCTAAATATTTAACTTGCAAGTTAAATATTTAGTTGGTGAACTAAAAGTTAAATATTTAGTTGGTGAACTAAATATTTAGGTGTAATTTAAACATTTCTTTCCTAAACTAAATATTTCTTTTCCAAGCTAAATATTTAATTTCCATCAAAAAATGTAATTCCTAAACGAAATATTTAATTTGCTAACTAAATATTTAGCTTGGAGCTAAATATTTAACTTGCAAGTTAAATATTTAGTTTTAAACTAAATATTTAAAATGTGAAATGGTGAAAATGTGACTTTGAAAAAATAAACCCAATTTTTTTTCTTATGAAATGCTAAATAAACCAAAATATTGCTGTTAATTTTTGACTGTGTAATTTTACAAACGGCACCCCATATATTGAGTGTATATTTCCTCTTATTTTGGTCCAGACCTTTTTTTTTTTTACATGCCATTAGTGACCTCTTCATATACCAAATCACATGTGAATGTCAGTTACAGTAATATGGTGCGTGGGCTGCGCGTTGGCCAAACAGAGGCAGATAAATCACGTCGTCTTGTGGTGGATGAACTTCTCAAAAAATGTGATGTTCTGTGCGTTCAAGAGACTTTTTTATCTAAACAGGACCTGGACAGACTCAACTCCTTGCATGAAGACTTTTATGGTGCAGGTGAATCTACCACTGACTTTAGCACTAAGTTAGTGCGGGGCAGAATTTCTGGGGGCGTGGCAGTTTTGTGGCATAAAAGGTACGATCAGCTGATTAAAGTGATTAGACTGGATGTTGACTGGGCTATAGGAATAGAGTTCAGCTTCAGGGATAAAAAGTTCATTATACTGAATATATATACACCTTATGAAAGCCCCGAGAATGAAGATGAATATCTTAATAGGCTGGCATATATTGTGTCATTTATTCAGGACAATCCATCCACTTGTTTTTTTATTGTGGGGGATATGAATGCTGACGTGACAGATTGTAAGTCATTATTTGCCAATCACTTAAAGCAATTTTGTTCCAGCAATAAGTTGATCCTATCCAGTGAAGTGCTCTTGCCTGTAGATAGCTACACTTACATTAGTGAGGCTTGGTACACAACTTCGTGGTTGGACCACTGTATCTGCACGGAGGATGCACATACCTCTTTAAAGACCATCAGGATTAATTATGAATTTGCAACATCTGATCATATCCCTGTCTCCTTGTCTATAGATATGGGTAATCTACCAGCCCTTTTGCCTGAAAACAATGACAGGCGAGAAGGAAAAATAAATTGGGACAATCTGACTGAGCAGGAGCTGAATCTATACTGCACCCAGTCTGAAACCTTGCTGAATACTATTGTTTTGCCAAAAAGTGCAGTGAGATGTTCGGACATGAACTGCAAAAATACGCAACATGGCACAGAGTTGTGCTCTCTATATGAGGAAGTGTTAAAATCACTTCTTATCTCAAGTAGATCTTTGCACAAAATTAAAAAGCATCAAGCCAAGCCAGGGTGGAATGAATATGCAAAAGAACTTCATGCTGAAGCCAGAAGGGCTTTTAAACTGTGGGCTGAATCAGGCAAACCTACACATGGTCCAGTATTTGATTTTAAGAAGAGGACAAATGCTAATTTTAAATATGTTTTACGATTTATTAAGAGGAATGAAAACGCACTTAAATCTGAGTCACTTGCAATGAAATTACAACATAACTGTCCTACAGAATTCTGGAAAGAAATTAAAAGAGTCAATAATGTAAAAACCTCCTTGCCAACAAACATTGATGGTGCAAATGGTCCAGATGAAATTATGCAATTATGGAAGGAACACTATCATGAACTGTTTAACCGTAATAAAAGTAATCCCTTTGTGTTGAACGACATAGACAAACATGAAGATGTTACTATTTCTGCACAAGAAGTTGCGGATATTGTTATGAAGCTGAAAAATAATAAGGCATGTGGCGCGGATAAGATATCCGCAGAGCACTTAAAATTTGCAAGCAGGAAACTTTTTCCCTTGCTTGCCATTTGTTTTACTGGGTTTTTAATTCATGGCATTTTACCAGATTCTATACTGTCTGTGATTTTAGTGCCTATTGTTAAGAATAAGGCTGGTAAGATAAATAGCAAAGACAACTATCGACCTATAGCTCTAGCCAGTATTTTATCAAAGGTCTTGGAGAGAGCTATGTTAAACAGAATGGAGAAGTTTCTCCTGACTTCCGACAATCAGTTTGGCTTCAAACCAAACCTTGGCACTGATATGTGCATTTTTGCTCTCAAGGAGATCTTGGATCTATACAATAGGCATAATACCACAATTTTTACGTGTTTTATAGATGCTTCAAAAGCGTTTGATCATGTAAATCATGGGAAATTGTTTTATAAATTGCATGAAAGAGGAGTACCAAAATATCTTTTAAGAATCTTAGTGTATTGGTATGCTCACCAGTCCATGTGTGTAAAATGGGGAAAATCTGTTTCATCGTCTTTTTATGTGAGTAATGGTGTGCGACAAGGCAGCATTTTGTCTCCTTGCTTTTTTAACGTGTATATGGATGATTTATCTAAACTGCTGAATCAATGTAGGACTGGTTGTTGGGTTGGTAATAGAACCATCAACCACCTAATGTATGCTGATGATCTTGTTATATTCTGTCCATATAGTGCTGGTCTGCAGCAACTGTTAAGAGTTTGCTCGCAGTATGGACTGGACTTTGACATCAAATATAATGCAATAAAAAGTATCATCATGATTATCAGGAGCAAAGAGGACACTAAATTATCTTTCCCTGACTTCACTCTGTCTGGCAACATCCTCAAAGTCAGTGAGGAGGTGAAATACTTGGGACACTACATAACCGCTGACCTGTCTGATGACAGGGACATTTACAGGCAGCGTTGTATGCAATATGTACAAGCTAATGTGCTTCTTCGGAGGTTCTCTATGTGCTCAGTGTCTGTAAAAACTGCACTCTTCAAAACATATTGTACCCCAATGTACACTGCACACCTGTGGCGGCATTACAGAAAGAGCAGTATGCATAAACTACAGGTGGCATACAATGATGGCATGAGGATGCTGCTTAAGGTGCCGCGATGGAGTAGTGCCAGCCAGATGTTTGCAAATGCCAATGTACCAACTTGTGCAGCTGTGCTTCGTAACCTTATGTACAGATGTATGTGTAGGCTAACAAACTCTGCAAATAGCATCATCTATACTCTGACCAACCCTGCACAGAGCTCGGTTAGGTTCTATTCAAGTCTGTGGAATCACTGGCGCCTCAAATTATTTGGCAATGGATGAACATTCTATTTTTACTGTGTCTTGTTGATGTTATCTTTTTAATTTTTTATATATTTTTATTTTTGGTGGTGGTTGTTTTTGTTACTATGGACCATATGCGTCTGAAATAAAGTTTTTGATTGATTGATTGATTGATTAATATCCTTCAGACATGGATTTGAATCAGAAAACTAATGAACAATTGGCTGTAAGATGGAAAAATATTATAATGAAAACAAGATAGCAAGACATCAAAACATTTAAATGAACATGAGTGACTAGACTGTTCCTGCAGGTTGAGTCACAATGTACACACCAGTAACAGTAAACTGGGACAGATCACTGTTCCCATCACACACACATACACCCCCCACACCCCTCCACCCCAAACATACACACACACGACAGAAATGGACTCTCTCTTCCTAAAATACGATATAAATACAAAAAGCATGTCTTTATACCAAAATATGATTTAATATTGGTGTATTAATCTTTTCCTTTGGCAACTCTATGTTGGGAAATCCATCAAATGTCACACTGGAACTAGTGTAATAGTTGCAGCATGAACCAAAAGAAAAAGAGAATGAGAAGAGGAGGAAATTTTTTTTAAATTTGCGTCGAGTTTTGCGGCACAAAACTTGCAAAACAGCCATTGCCAAAATATACATAATTGCACAATTTACACATGAGGAGGTGATGCTGAAATAGTTTGAAGTTAAAAACACATCTGTGCCTGGTGGCAGGGACTCGCCGTGAAATACTGGGAAAGAAGACCTTAAACTATTTGTTTACAGAGAAGGCAAGTTACTGAGGCCATCCACTCTGTGTGTGCACGTGTGTGTGTGCTTGGGTGTGTCTGGTCGTGAGGTTGCATTTTTTCCTCCATATCAATAGGGGAAGTGGATCGTTTTTCCTGTTTATGTGATGAAAAAATGGACTCCAATGTTCTGCAATGGTCACACTGGGTTGATGTAACTAGTTACCGGTAACTGGAAATCGACCATTGGGTTATGATCAACATGCTAAAGATGACTTTCAAGTTGATTACAAGGAATTTTGCATAAAAATACACAAACATTTAAAAAAAAGGGTGTTGTCTCATTGTTTAAAATAATGACGATATTTCTGAAAAGCTGAAAAAAAATTCTCATAGAAAATGAACTGAAGTCATTTTTCATCCTTCATATCTTTAGATCTGTTTACAACCTTTTACGGTACTGTTCCTTTCCCATTTTGTTCTGCTTCAGCTTCTTTCAGCTCCCTTGTGCAAATTTTGTTTTTTTCAGCTACTTTCTGCTTATTGCAATTGTTTTTCCAGCTGTTTTGTGCTTCTTTCATATTTTTGTCTGCTCACTACAATTTTTTGTGCCTCTTCTAACTTATTTATGCTAATTTCAGCTTGTTATGCTCCTTTCAGCTTACTGCTGCAAGTTTCAGCTTTTTCTGCGATTTCAGCTACTATTTAGCTGTTTTATATTAATTTTGGATTTTCCACTAATTCCATATTTTTTGCACCCATTTAAACTTTTTCAGCTGAGTTCAGCAAAAAATGTACTCTCGTCACTTCCTTCTAGTATTTTAAGCTTCTTTCTGCCTTTTAGCAACTTTTCAGCAGTTTTTTCTCACTTCAGCTTTTTTTCAGATAATTTCCACTTTTTTGTCCTTATTTCTGCTTCTTTCAGCCTAATTTGGTAAATATGTTCTTGTTGTTTTCTTCTGCTAATTTAAGCTTGTTATAACGTTTCAGCTATAGCTTTTTAGCTAATTTAAGCTGTTTTCAGATAATTCACATTTTTATGTTAATTTCTGCTACTTTCAGCCTAATTAACTTTTTTCTGCTAATTTCAGCTTGTTATGCTCCTTTAAGATTTGTTTCTGCTAGTTTCAGCTTTTTCTGCTCTGTCAGTTAATAGCTCTTTTGATGCCAATTTTAGCTTTTTTCAGCTAATCCCGCATGTTATTTAGCTCATTTCAGTTATTTCCAATTCCTTCTGGTAATTTAAGCTTCTTTATGCCTCTTCAGCTACTTTTCAGCCGTTTTTTTTTCTATTTCTTTGCTAATTTCAGCTTTTTAAAGCTAATTTCCTAAATGTTGTGCTAATTTCTGCATATCTAAACCTAATTCCACAAATATGTGTTCTTTCTGTTTTCTTGTGCTAATTTAGGCTTGTTCTTACATTTCAGCTACATTTCAGATTTTTTTTTTAGCTAATTTCAGCTGTTTTTCAGCAAGTTTACTGCATTTTTACAGGAAATGCAATTTCTTTCGTTTTGTTTGCTCAAAAATATGATTTACGTAATGAAGACAAAGATGGGATGGTGAGTGCAGAACATTGCATCACATTCTCTCATGAATGAGATAAACTGGCATGAATGAGAATATAGATAAAAGGGAAGAGATAAATTGGGAAGTTGTCTTCTTAGTAGCAATTCAGAGAATTGATTGTGGTTCTTTGAAAAGTGTGAGTCATTGTGTGGTGTATCAGGAAACCCTTCAGATGTTGATCACGATCTGCGTGACTTGAGCACATTTCAACCACCCCTCCTTGTAACCTCCCTCTCTTTTCTCACTTTTGGCTTCTCCAAAATTTAGACACCGGCCATGTGTGGTATAACCCCCCGCCCCACCACCACCACCACCACCTACACAATCTGTTCTGTTTCTATAAAGAAGTTTTACTGTAAGGCACACTCAGGTTTGAGACATGAGAGATTTGAAAGTGGGAACAAAGACAGAGTTGCCCACGTCAAGTGAGTTACTGCACTTTTGTTCTACAGCGTCAAACCCACTTCCTCTCAAAGAGTCATAAACACGGCCCTGTCAAACTGAATTACTGGTTGGAGATTACAAACTAGATATAATAAATAATCTATAGAAAGCTACTGAAATTGTGAGTTTTTCCACAAAAGCAGATGCTTCTCAAGTTAATGTGACTCATTCAACTGGAATCTTCTGTAAGTCCACTTTTCATAGATTTTTCTTCTGCTCGTGAACTTTTATCATCTGACGCCAAAGGCAAAGGTGGAGGATTTCCTGTGTGTGTTCGTCTGGACCGTTGCAACATATTTCATCAACTGGAGGACCAATTTAAATTGAACTTTTACACAACCACAAGAAAACATAATCATTACATTTACCACAGCTAACAAACTATGTAGCCAGCACAAAAATGGCCACTTAGTTTTATGAATATTGAGCTAAATTGTGTGGTAGTCAATGAAACTCACAGATGACAACTGATCAGTAAAATCTTTTTTTTAAATTTTGTTTTACTTTGGCGTTATAGTCAAATTGGTGTGTTTGTTAGCAAAGTAACTCATGAACCACAGGATAAATTTTAAAACATCTTGCAGGAAACAATCATTGGATACAAATCCAGTCCACCCAATTCAAGATGGCTGCCACATCCAGTTTAACATTTTGAAAGACAAAATTGACCAAGGAACCCACTTCTGACCTAAAATTTAGGATGGTAGTGGCTGAGTGTAATCCTCGAGACATACTCAGTCAACTCTGTCTGCTTGTTAGCTAAATATACAGGTAGTCCTCGGGTTACGACGTTTCATGGTTACGTCACGCATCTCATTAAAAATATATCTCCTAAACCACTCGGTGGATATTTTTCTGCTTTCAGAGTGTAATTATAAAGGGTGTATTTACTTAACGATCGCCTGTATAACACATTTGAGATGAAATTCGATTTTTTATTAATTTTTTAAGACATGCAACATGGTCGCGCTAGCTTAAAATTAGCATCGTATTTTGTTCCATCTAAAGTCACTTGTATCTCCTAAACCACTCGGTGGATATTTTTCTGCTTTCAGAGTGTAATTATAAAGGGTGTATTTACTTAACGATCGCCTGTATAACACATTTGAGATGAAATTCGATTTTTTATTAATTTTTTAAGACATGCAACATGGTCGCGCTAGCTTAAAATTAGCATCGTATTTTGTTCCATCTAAAGTCACTTATATCGCCTAAACCACTCGGTGGATATTTTTTCTGCTTTCAGAGTGTAATTATAAAGGGTGTATTTACTTAACGATCTCCTGTATAACACATTTGAGATGAAATTCGATTTTTTATTAATTTTTTAAGACATGCAACATGGTCGCGCTAGCTTAAAATTAGCATCGTATTTTGTTCCATCTAAAGTCACTTGTATCTCCTAAACCACTCGGTGGATATTTTTCTGCTTTCAGAGTGTAATTATAAAGGGTGTATTTACTTAACGATCGCCTGTATAACACATTTGAGATGAAATTCGATTTTTTATTAATTTTTTAAGACGCAACCGGGTGGACCTAGCTGCGGTTTAGCTCTGTATATTTCGTAATTTATAGCTCCTAACCTAAACCACTTTCAACCAAAAGATTAATAAATTATATTCATGTCCTTACTTCTGAAGTCAATCCTGTGTTCGTTCAGGTCGCTGTCGTTGTAATCCTCCTGACAAATGCGGTCAAATCACAGAGTTGGTTGTGATGCTTCTGTTGGTGAAATCCGGCCTTTTCATCCGGACAAACCTCACCCAAGCTGTGAAAGCTGGCTTTTTTTGGTGCAGGAAATCGATGTCCAGACAAACTGGAGTTCGAACAACCCCCGCACACACAAATATTAACCATTATTGGACCTTTTTCACTTCAATACAACTCAATACAAAACAACAACTTCCGACTATGACGCCCCCTCTGCTTTCGTCACGTGTCACGTGACTCCCAAACCGCACCTTTTTTTTAGGCTCTGTTTTTTCCCCCTGATTTGTGTCTGTAAGGCTATTGGTATTAATTTGGAAAGCAGGGAGGATTATCAAAATTACTTTATTACCTCTAAATATTATGTTTCTGCCCAAAAAACTAACATGAAACATGCACTTTAAATAAATAATTCACACAAGACAACAGGCGTGAGATTTTTGACTCTTTGCAAAGAGGGAAGTTCACTTGATTAAGTCAGAATGAACTCCACCTTCCTAAGATTTGAGTCCGTCTTTTATTCAAACGAGTGACACAAATTCAAGCGAGTGACACAGAAACAATATCAGTGAGGTCAAGCACAGTTTCATCACATCTTCCCAAGCGATAAACTGGAGACGAACATTTTGTTTGTAATCTGTTCTGGGAAACCTAATTAGATATTGTGCAGCATGACAGGTTTTGATAATCAGCATTGTGCACCTAGTAAAAAACAGGAATGAGGTCAGGTCAAAACCCTATGAAACTCAGAACATTTGAGGAACCAGTAAAGTAAAGTTTAAGATGATAAAATACAAGGAATTTAAAACATAAAGGTTTTTAAATACCTCTAACAACCTCCGTCCTGGGCCTGCTGTTGCGTGTTAGTTTCTCCTTCCTGTCCTTTTGGGCCCGGCCGGTCGGAGCGGATGGCCGCTTGTCCTGAACCTGCTTCTGCTGGAGGTTTCTTCCTCATGAGGGAGTTTTTCCTTTCCACTGTGGCCTCTGTGCTTGTTTAGGATGGGAGACTGTGATGAAGTGTAAACAGAAAGCAATCTGCTGGCTCCTTGACTAAATAACGTTTTTAACTGATATTTATGAATACTGTAGTGTGAATGTTTCTGTTAAATGCCCCGAGACGACTTCTGTTGTGCGTTGGCGCTTTATAAATAAACTAAAATGAATAGAGTTGACTCTAAACTTTAATCAGCTGTAGAGGTACATCCATTAATTTCTTCCCTCAAGTTTCATTCAATTAATCCAGTGGTTTGGGAAATTTTGCTAAAGGATGGACACCCACATATGCAAGCAGACGCAAACAAAAACGTTGCATATATTTGTCTTTTGGTGGCACCGATTTATCATCCAGCAGCATGATGAGCAAGAAAATCAGCCACCCAGTGAGTTAATTTAGTATAAAATCATAAACCTTTATAAAAATGAAGAAACCAAGCCAGATCGTGTCCACAGTGGGAACGTTTCATATAAAGAACAGGAAATGTTTCACACAGGGGTCGTGATGTGATGCGTAATGAGGCATTTCCCTGTGTCATATCTGAATTACTGGCACAACTGGACATTTCAAAGTCAATTACCTTATTTGGTTTTTAAGTAAAGTTGTCAGTTTGATTCCAGGAAAGCCTCATCAGGAAACGCAAGAACTTCATTGTCATTGATAAAAGTACTTTTCACTCTGTTGTGTTTCTTTTCAACAGGTTAGTGATTTGCTAATGAGACAAGAATGGAGTTTATGAGAAGCTGGTGTTTCTGGTCATATGACGTGAGAAGAAACGCTTAAAAAAAAGGCATAAGAAAAGTTTTTTAGACTCTTCTGGGAAAGTGAAAGGATGCTTCTATGACAGATCTCACCTGAATCAAATGTACATGAAGATACAAGGCTCTCGTGTTTGATGGACACAAACCTCAGATGTTTCATTCTCACTTCTCACTTCGCGTGTTCTCTGCCCCTCTCTTGTGACTTCTGTGATTTCAGCTTTCACACACCACAAACACGCAAAGCAACCAGATAAAGATGAAGAGACAAGTCACCAGTAAACATCTGCTGCCTTTCTTCAACATGAAGTGTATTCTCAGTTCCTGTCACTGAATGTTTCTAGCCAGCAGTGGAAATTATTTGTACCTAATGTCAAAAATAAAAAAATTAGTCAAGCTCTTCCTGGAGAGGGGGGCACTTCTCTCAAAGAGCAAACTGCATGTCTAATTTTGGGCCCACCTCTGGAAAATCTTCTCAGATTGCCCACCTCAAAGCAAAGAACAAACACAACCCTTGCAATGAACAAATACAACCCTTTGTGGTAAAGGACAAAAGGAGAGTTTAGGGGAAACATCATGTGGAAGTTGCAACCAGGGGGTCCCAGGGCTGTCACTTCCTGTCATTGCAGTGCGGTTGGGTGGGAGAGGGTGGATTCTTATTTGTCTGTTCTCACACGAGAGACGGATTTCAAAAGTTTCAGTAACACCATTTAGTAAAGTAAAGTAAAATAAAGTGCTGTGTGTTATCATCATTGGATGTTCTCATACGATGATGGGACGACAATGATTCTCTGCATTTAACCCATCATACATGAGATGCACCCAGGTGGAGTAGTGGGCGGCTATGTAAGAGCCCAGGGAGCAATAAGGGATTGGGTGTCTCGCTCAAGGACACCAAGACATGTGGGCAGGGCAGGGAGTTGAGCATGCAACTTTTTGGTCCAGAATCGGCTGCCCTACCTCTGCACCATCTCGGCCCACAGAAGCAAAATCAAGAACAAAGAACCACGTGACGTAAAAACGTAAATTGAATTTTTCCTCAGCTGTGATGGACTGGAGACCTGTCCAGGTTGTACCCCGCCTCTCACACAGTGATGGCTGGACATGGACACCAGTGACCCCCACGACCTGAAAAGGAAGAAGCGGGTAAAGATAATGGATGAATCTGTAATTTGGAGTCAGCTGTAGCCATTTTGTTTTTGTATTAGCTGTAGCAACCATCTTGAATCAGTTGACTCCTAAAGTCAGTCAGTTGCAGATAAACATTCAATGATTACTTTCTGGAAGTCTCATTAAAATCTGCCTAAATGAGTAAAAATACAGGTAGTCCCCGACTTACGACAGAGTTATGTTTCTACGCAGCAGCGTAACTCGAATTTCGACGTAAGTCGGAAAACACATACACACTGGCCGCCCCATAAACACGTACATGTACGGTACTGTACAGTTACCAAGCACTTAGCCTATCCTAACACAGTACCCTACATAATTATCAAAAAACACATACAGTACATTTGGAGCCATAATGAAGGAAAAAAATAGTTAATTTCTTACTGGGAGCTGGTGAAGCCTTCTTCCGTCTGTTAGCATGTTAGCTCGTTGCACCTCCGGTCCAGCTTGCCGTTTCTGCCGTCTGGTCACATCTTACACCCGTCCACCTCCGTGCACTTTTTGTTTATGACGTAAAACCGCCGTCAGCTCGGTTAATCTGCCGTATTCCGTTGTAAAACTGCTGTCAACCTCTGTCCAGTAATGCTAGATTTATACTTGACGCGTCGCGCAGTGTGCCAGGGTGCGCGCGCCAAAAGTGACGTAATATCATTG
Source organism: Garcialebias charrua (assembly GCA_038048925.1). Classification (NCBI taxonomy): domain Eukaryota; kingdom Metazoa; phylum Chordata; class Actinopteri; order Cyprinodontiformes; family Rivulidae; genus Garcialebias; species Garcialebias charrua. The sequence continues at coordinate 15,261 of JBBPBX010072551.1, forward strand.
CCCTGCACTTGCGCGTAGACCCTGCACGTCTTTTTGGCACGTGTCGTGCACCTCCGAATTTTTCAAACTCCGCAAGGCTAGTGCACGCGCCGTGGGCGCTACTGAATTGATTGACAGGTCGGGTGGGGACCTCACCCGACAGCCTTCACGCTCTTCACGCCAGAGCCTGCAGCTGTCTGCGCCGCTGTGGTCGTGGAGACGGCGTCGCGACGCATGGAGGAATGTTTTGTATGTGACACAAATGTATTAAATTCCCCTTCTTCATCCCTGATCTGGACTTTTCTTTTGTTTTTTTTGCCAAAAGTCAAGTGATCGCTTCCTCCTCCGCTGACTCCATGCATTAAAACCGCAAGACACAATAACTGTTGTTCTATTATGATTTGCTCCTCTAATAAAGACAACAGTTCAGCACGCGAGCGGAAAGCCATTTTTTTTGTTGTGTGACGTCAAACAGTTCTTCTTCTACGGTAGATTTCTTCTTCTACACCCTTTCTTGCAACATATGCACAGGTTTTAGAGGGTACTGCCACCTGCTGGTCCGTAAAAGAACAACACTTTTTCATGCGCTACCGTGCGTCAACTATAAACACAGCGGCTACACTGTAAACGCATGGAGCCACACGGCTCAGTGCGCGCGCAGTCCGCGCGCTCCAGCCAGCGGACCAAAGCGCGAGTATAACAAGGCCTTAAAGATCCACTGACGTGATTTTTCTACTATTCATCAAATTGCTCAAAATATATATATATTATCATTTAAATATGTTAGTTTTTGCAAACAAAATGATAAATCACTTTAATTTTGCTTTAAAAGTGATTTTGAACTTCAAGCTGTGTTTAATCATGGGAAATCCGTTTACACCCGAACGCACCATCTGTGATGTCATGTGCAGAGTTGAGGCAGAGCTCTTGGCTTGTCACGGTATGAGCAGCTCACATAAAAGTAAGTCTGATACGGCATCAGATCTAAATTAGATCCTGCTGTTTCTTGTTCCATCACCCAAACTATTTTCTGCTTCCCAAAATGAAGACAAATAGCTTAAATCTTCACCTAGATTGCTAAATTAGTCAGGTTTTAAAATGTCTGCTATTGAAGAGACTGGAGCCCTCTGCCTCTCACTCTGCACATTACATCACAGATGGTGCGTTCAGGTGTAAACGGATTTCCCATGATTAAACACGGCTTGAAGTTCAAAATCACTTTTAAAGCAAAATTAAAGTGATTTATCATTTTGTTTGCAAAAATTAACATATTTAAATGATAATATATATATATATTGAGCAATTTGATGAATAGTAGAAAAATCACGTCAGTGGATCTTTAAAGACAACACCCACCATGACAGTAACAATTCACCATATAGGACAATTACTGTAATTTAATATGATGTCTATTTTCATTTTTGCATTTGGGCCAGGCGAGGGTTAAAAAACAAAAAAAAAAAAACAAACACTCCCGAATGAATCCGGAAACCTGGCCGAAGAGTGCCGAAGTGTCATGTGACTTTTGTTACATCTCCACCCAGAAGGCAGAAGGCAGGAGTGAGTTTCCATGGAGGTTTATGAGAGAGAGTGGGAGTTAAAACTGCATATTTCCTGGTGCATTTGTGTGTACATATGGACCAGCGCTCTGATTTTATTTATTATTTATTTTATAACACCGCTGCGGACCGTTGCTGCTCTCATTCATCCTGCCCAGAGGAGCGAGCCGCGCGCGTCTCTGGCTCCTCGTTCCGCTGGTCACCTTTGAAGTTCCGAATGCGTGTCAGGGCTCTGCTCCGTCCCAGCCTTGTTGCGGGGAGCACGGGGGAGCACGCGCGCAGAGCTCCGCTGCGCGGCTGCCTTTCTGTACTCCCGACCTGTCTGGTCACGGGGGGAGAGAATAAAAAGCCGATGCGGAAATGAATGAATTTGTCGCGATCAAGCGAATTAAACTAGTATGTCTACGTGGATGCTCGCTCAGAATATGATAGACATGAGTGAGCGACAGCAGGATTAATCAACAGGCAGCTTTAGGGAATATTTAAAAATGCTTCGCTTTTTCTTTTCCTCGCTCAGAGCAGCAGTCATGGAAGTTGATGAATGCTTATTATAACTCTGCCTGTAACTCCAAGGCGGTTACTTCAGTGATGTGAATGCCCATATATGGAGAGGAGCAGATTTTTCCTGGAGCTTCTGCTAAAATCTGCTATAAATCATGAAATAACACATTTAGCGTTATTTCTCTACAATATAAATAAACGCTCCTGTATTATTTTTAAATAAACTAATAAATATTAATGGCAATGTAATTTGAAAACATGGTGGGTGTTGGACTTTAAGGTCTCTACCTCCACTGCTGCTGTTTCTGCCGTGAAACTCGGTCCAGAGCGGATCTCTCTCTCTGTGTTTTTCCGCTGCTTCAAGCTACTGCTACTTCTACCGTCAAACACGAAGTACAACCGGAACTGGCTTTTCAAAGTAAATTTTTTCAAAATATATATATATTTTTAATGAGATGCGTGACGTAACCATGAAACGTCGTAACCCGAGGACTACCTGTATATTTAGCTAACAAGCAGACAGAGTTGACTGAGTATGTCTCGAGGATTACACTCAGCCACTACCATCCTAAATTTTAGGTCAGAAGTGGGTTCCTTGGTCAATTTTGTCTTTCAAAATGTTAAACTGGATGTGGCAGCCATCTTGAATTGGGTGGACTGGATTTGTATCCAATGATTGTTTCCTGCAAGATGTTTTAAAATTTATCCTGTGGTTCATGAGTTACTTTGCTAACAAACAC
>JBBPBX010072552.1:4497-18038 GCA_038048925.1 Garcialebias charrua
GCTTTGGGACTGAAGGCAGACGCTTTATCCATTGAGCTATCCAGGCACATTAGTTTAACATTGTCAACTTCTCCTTTAAAAGTGGGCGGTTCGTTCGAACCCCCCGAACCCCCCTTGCCTACGCCAGTGGTAGACCTTAGAGTCCTGACCTGATGATGTTGATCTTCTGTGCTGGGCCATCCTTTTGGCCAGTGGCTGTTTAGTTTCCCAATGTAAGACTGATCACAGCCCTCCTGACACTGAACAGCATACACAATATTACTCTGTTTGTGCCGGGGGACTGGATCTTTGGGATGAACCAGTCTTTACCGTAATGTATTTGGGGGTTTAAAAGCCATCTTTGTGAAAAGAAACCGTCCATCATTAAACAGGTGGAGGCCTAATGTTCAACTGTCCCCTATTGCAATGCTGTTATTGCTAGTATCACTCAGCCCCTTATGAATAGCAAGCAAGCATCAGGGTGCTGACGATCCATCATTAGGCTCACGGTCCTCTTTAATCATGTGAGCAGCTAGTTTAGGCTGTCAGCAGCAAACTGGTTGATCCACTATGAGAAGGTGCTATTTATAAGACTGAGCTGAATACAGCACCTCAGACTGAAGAAGTCTTTTGGATGAAAGACAAAACATTTCTACAATTGTTTTTGTTTGTTTTGTTTTTTGAATGTCCAGAGGACCAGAATTAACTTTTTTTTCTACCTGGAATATTGAGCATTCATCAGTATACCTGGTATTTCATTTGGGTTTTGATTGTATTTTGTATTGTGTGAGCCATGTTTAATGCTAATACTTTAATACTGTAAGGCACTTTGGTCTGTTGTAGTGTGTAATGTGCTTTACAAATAAAGTTGGATTGGACTGAGTTGGAATTTGGACAGAGAAACAAAGTCAGTCCCTAGGGGACAAATCAAAGTCTTGATGATGAACTTGCAGCCAAGTAAATATGTCATGTGTCTGGTTTAAGTTTAATATTTAATCTGTAAACCAATTTATTTTTAAAACTTTTTTTATACTTTTTTAACTGAATACTGACAAAGCTTGTCCTAAAGTTAGGACCAAGTTTAATTTAGATCCCCTTGTGTAAATGAATTTGACTTCCATTTTTTGGACCCTTAAACATTTATCAGTAGCTTACATAATGTAAATGTGTCAAACCATTCAAAAACTTCAGTGTATGATTGGTGTTTTATAATTTACAAATTACAAATAATACTTTAGAAAATGGTTACAAACTCATCTTATTTATAAAGCCCTAATTAATCATTTGTAAAGTTAAGCTGTAGTAAAGTGGTACCAATTGTTCTGTTGAGTTTATTAGAAAGGTATTTTATCTCGGATTTGTGTAAGTACATTGTTTATTTTTCAGTCAGTATTATTTTTTTACAAGCATTAATTCCTGTTCTTGCTGATTTTTATTTCAAGAAATATGGATTTGTTTTGACATATTTGCTGTATTTTTGGGCCAGCTCAAAATGCACTGGTTTCCTGTGTGATAGTGTTTCTTTTAAATTTAGAATAGAACAAGCACACATAGCACAGAATAAAACATTATGGGAAACCTAAATTCCATTAGTTTATTGTACTATTTTTTTTAAATTTTATTTAATTTTGTAAATTTATTCATTTCAAAGTTAAAAGAACACAAAAAATACTATTTACAACACCACGTAAAAAAAAACATTACATGAAATGAAAGGAAGCAGAAGATAAAATCTTATCATGTCTGCCCCTTTTTTAACAAAATTAATTCAAAACAATCAATTCAAACAAAAGTAATCCACAAAAAATTACACAATAAATCATTCATCATACGTTATAATAATAATAATATAATATAATAATAAACTTTATTTGTATAGCACCTTCCTACAATGCCTTGCATTGACCAAGGTGCTTAACAGGATAAAAAGATGAATAAACTGGAACAATAAATCAGTGAAAATAGAATAAAAAACAACAGTAATAAAAGAAGGCAATGGAAATAAAAAATGCTACATACTAAAATACCAAAAGTAATAAAAGTTACACACTGAAAGCTTTTTTGAACAAGTGGGTCTTCAGTCTGGTTTTGAACAGAGTCAGATCAGAGGTGGCACGCAGCTCAAGGGGGAGACTGTTCCAGGCTTTTGGGCCGGCAACAGAAAATGACCGGTCTCCCCATTGTTTGTACCTTGAGCGAGGCACCTCCAGCAGGTGTTGACTGGCAGATCGTAAATCTCTGCCGGGCTGATGGACTTTCAAAAGTTCTGAGATGTACAGAGGTGCAAGTCCATTCAGAGCTTTGAAAACAAACAGCAGCAGCTTGAACTGTATCCTGAACTGAACCGGGAGCCAGTGTAGAGAGGACAGGACAGGAGTGATGTGTTCATATTTTCGTGTGTTGGTCAAAAAGCGCGCGGCAGAGTTCTGTACAAGCTGTAAACGGGAGATGGAGGATTGATTAATACCAACATACAAAGCATTACAATAGTCAAGTCTGGAGGTCACAAAGGCATGGATGGCCTTCTCCAGATCACCACGGCTGAGAAATGACTTGACTTTAGAGAGCAGACGGAGCTGGAAAAAGCTGGTCTTGACAACAGAACTGATCTGTTTATCATACACAAAATTTTGATGCCAACCAATTTACATATATTTTTCCAGAAATCTAATCTTAATAATTTTCTTAAACAAAGTCATTGATTTTGCAGCTTTGGTATAATTTTCTAAACCATTCCACAGACCTATTCCATAAATTAAAGTAGACCTACTCCTTAAACCAGTTCTACGCTGTGGCATAACAAAAATATCTGTACCCTTAAGATTGTAAGTACTTTTCCTTTTTACAAAAAAACGTTTGGATATTTGAGGTCAATGTGAAGTTCGAAGCTTTGTACAATATTAAAAGAATATTATAGTCAACCAAATTTAATAACCATATGTAGCGGGTTTTGTATTCTTCTATTGAAGGTAAATGAGTGGTTTTTATTTATGAATTGTTTTATTTCTTAGATAATCAGCACCTCTGTGATTTGACTTACACATTTCATTTCAGATGATAGTCAATAATCCACACACAGAATAGTAAGCAGAAAAAAATGTTTAATTTTTTAGATTACTTTGGGGTCAATCACATTTAAAAGGTCTTTTTATTAGTTGTGGGGTCAGGAGGAAAGCAAATTCCATAACCTTCTTGGTCACAAGTCACCGACATTTTAGTCCTGCAATTGCTTCAATTTTGATGTTTGGGAGGAAATATGATGCTCAATAATATATGAAGCAGTTATGTTGTCAGAGTGAAGCTCACTTCATCCACTCATGAGAGGAAGGACTATGGCTTGTTAAGTCTGAGCAAAGGAAAAGGAAATGCAGTCTCACTGTGTTCTTTTCTTTTGACCAACGTCACGGTACACACCAGACACGTGGTGCCTTGTTTGTCACGTTTCCTGCGTTTACATACGTCGTTCTCTTTGTACGATAAAGTAGACACTCGTCTGTACAAGTTCGTCACTCTTCGCACAGAGTTTATCAACACATCTTCGTGTTTTCTCTCACAATCGTCTAACAGACCGTCAGGTACTTGAGCCATGGAGATCTCCTGCGGACATCTGTGTTGTTCCATATTCAGAGCACTGTCGCTAGATCCCGTGCCTATGATAGATGGAAAACTATACGTTCCCGGAGCAGAAGGATTACGTATCGCCGACGTACAAGCAGCTACAGCTCCTGTGTGTCCAACGCACCAGTTTGGCTTATCTGGTTTGATTCAGCTCTTGCTCACCAAAGATCGTCCGAAACAAAACCTGCCCGTGAAAAACCCGAGCGTACGGTCGTATAAGCGCTTGGTGAAGAATAACGTAGAGGTCAACGCGTGCGTGGACAACGGTGAGACAAGTGTGGCACGTCCAAAGAAACGGACCTTTATCAACACATCTGTACTATGGGCGTACGAGCTGAATCACCTCGTCACCGCTTACAAATGGATATTTGAGAATCGCACACGGCAATTTGCGGTGTGCTGCGATGCGGTGTTGGAGTACCAGCTGCTCAAGTCGCGCTCGCTACCTCCTGGATTGTACGTGTATGACAAGGCTATATCGGACAGACCTGTGGTTGTAGTCGATCAGTTCAACTTCGTCGTACACACCTCGGATAATGTAAAGCTACCCAAGAATATTACTATAGAGATATTTCCCGGGACTTCGAATTACAGCGCCATGTACGTAGTGTCGCGGCCGCTCGTGCTCGAAAGCAACGGAACAATCGGGATCGAGTACAGTAACAGATTCTTCTGTGAACTGGCTGCTTTGGGAATGGTCGACTACAGGTCGCTCGGTAATGAGGTTGCTTGCAAATATCACGGTGTAGCTATCCGCAACAATAAGATGTACGTGTTGGACCTGCGATGGAACGCGTTGGATACGAGATCAAGTTGCCTCGCTGCGATACCCAGACTCAAAGGTGTCAAGGCGATAGTGTGGTCTAATCACGAGGAAAACGTACAAGAAACCGAGATCAACGTGCTAGCGTGGATATGCGGGAATTCGCGCGAGTTACCCAGAGACGTGCACGTTTTTGATTTCAGTAACGATTACATGGGAATTCGTTACATCCTTCTGGATCTGAGCACGTATCCGAACACGTTACCCAATGTTCCGCGTGTTGACACATCCGCTTTCATGCCAATTTACTTCATCGGCGACAAAAAACTCGCTACAGCCGCTATCGGAACCATGCCCAAGAACACTCGTCGCATTGGTTCTCCTTGCCAAGACGCGGACAATAGATGGTACATCATACCTACTTTAAAACACTATAACCCTACTCCATTTAGTAGTGGTGTCGCGAGCGATTTGCCATGCCACTATTCGCAAGAAGACCGCGACCGACTCACACTGTGGACAGGCGCTGCTCGCGGAGGGGCATGTGAAGAATTGGCCGTTCAGTACACGCTGTGTTATCACGCGTACAAACGAGAATATGTTATGATGATAGTACACACCGTAAAAGATAAAGACAATTCGCTCTTGATGTTTCAGTTGTAATTTTGTGATTTACTACGACGCTATGTGTAACGTATGAGATAAGCTATTTACGTAATAAAGAACCTGTCCTTGAACCTAATTTCTTTCGTTTCCCATGGTAGGATGGATAGTGCTACATACGGTATTATAACATGGCAGAATATAGCAAAAGCCTTGTACGTGGGAGCATTGGACAACTGCGATAAGTTTAACACAACCGCGGAAATCCTAGATTATTTGAAGGATTACAAAAAAGCATGCAAAAGTCACACTGACCACACGCCAGCTACGTTTTATTTTCGACGATTCTATAAACAAACAACCCCTCCTAGATACGTGGAGCTTTTGTTTAACAACCTTGAGTGTGATCGTTGCATATTATGTAAAAACATTTCGATAGTGCTCAACACGCAAAGAGAATTTGTGTATTATAATGATGTTGTGTGCACCGCCGTGTACAGCTCCGAGTCGCAGAACGATACGCTGCGCCGTCTTGAACATTTGGCTCTGATCCACACGCCCTTCTTTCTCTTATTATTCATAGATCTCGCAGAGAACAAAAAACACGTTCTACACGTAGACAGAGCGGCGAGACTCGAGATTGCACAGTATACGTATAACACGTTAACGTCCTCTGAAAAGACAGATGAATTTGACGATGACCTGGCAGAGCAATACCTACAACTGTGGTGGCGCTATCAAGATTCGACAAGTCTCACTTTGTTCAACGTTACCATCCCACAATACATAGAATGTCAACTCTCGGACCGAATCGCGTGGACTCCCATGCACGACGGTTTCAACGATCGAAGATCTAAACCTGTCCACGAGTTTTTAATGAACTGTAAAATAAGGGAGGTGTGGGGAGATGCCACGTTTTCTAAATTTGACAAAACACCTAGTATAATCCTGTGTGAGAAAGGTTCGGATACCTGCACGTATTCGTTGTGCGTAACGATACTTAAACGGGAGTGTGAAGGCTACCTGAACTCGCTATGCAAGGCGTACGAGAACTATGGACCACCAACGGAGAAAACGTTTCGGAACGCTCACGTGTACCCAAAACTGGATTGTTTTGCATTGGAATCTGTTGGGCTTGATGAAGAAACTGTAATATTGCACGTTGTGGTTACGTTGGAATCACAATGGCAACCGTTGGCCGATTGGGTTCAAACAATGCCTATGAACGGGTCGTTGCACGTCAAAGACTCTGTGGCGTCTGCTCTATTTGGAGCGTTACATTCCATATACGCGGAAAACAAAAGGCCTCCCTCGGAAATGTACAAATGTATCAATAGAAATATACAAAACATCAATTTAACAAAGGCGTTTTTTGTACACTCTGACACGCTAGATGTTCTTTCGCTTTTACCATACATTTCTTTGGATAGCATGTACCGTGCGAGGTATTCCGATAATAGTGACAAACAGTTTTGTTTGGCCTGCGTTAACCTTCTCGTACAAGTATATGGAGGAGCTATACCTGTTGACAACGTCTCGAACAAACATGTCATCCCCCTCGACCACGCGCCGAACAAACATATTATTACAGGAGCTAAAATGAACCTGTGTGTAGACGGTTTTCCGTGTATTCATACTTGTGATATGATCGAACACGACCGTAAAGTGTATGGTTATAGGACTCCGATCATAACAAAGTTTGACAACGGATTCTTATACGAAGTGAAAGACGACATTGTCGTCGCTGACAAACTGTCCAAGATGCGTTGTGCAGTACCGTTCCACGTTACGCTCATAGAACCGAACGCAGGTGAAACTTGGTTTCTCGAGGGCCTTCAGGGACTGGTGAATGCGATGGCTAACAAATGTGAAATGATACAAGTAAAAGTTAACACTAGAAAACCGAATAGTACAAGCCGTAAGAGGACAGCTGAAATCACAGTGAGCGAAGCCTATCATGATGACGAGCGACCTAGCGTATCACATCGACTCGAGTTTGACGACGGGAATCGTGAACATTTCGACTCGGACGATTTGAGCCTTTCGATACATACATCGTGTTTGTACTTGGTTGGTTCTTTGGAGTCAAACAACAAAAATTTTATAGATCCCAGTTTGTACCTAAACACAGCGTGCCAAGATAACGAGTTTAAAACTCACTTTGATGAGATGACTGAAGAATGGACACCACATCCTAATGAACCAGAGACGTTAACTTGCGACCGTCCCGCTTTTGACCTTGAACATTTTATAAACTCGATACCCGAACAACATTACGAACGCAACTCGCTAAACGCTATACTCGGTCTAGACATCGATAACCAAGACGCTGATCGCGGACGTCGCGTTTCTATCGATAACAACGAAGATGCACGTCGTGTGTGCGGCGATCATGTAGAACCCAATGCTACATCCTGCGACATTGAGAGACAAGAAGAAATTGATTGTCTATTACGTACGCATTCCAGATGGCGATCGAACGGTTTACCTATACTCGCACTTGCAACGCTCCGAGGTTGGTCAGAGTATCAACCAATGTGTTACACAACTCCGCTCTCAACTAAAAGCGTGCAGAGTAAAAACACAGTGGTGGCTAACAAGCAATCCTTCAACTCCGTGATGAATCCCACAGAGGATTTACCACAGCCTCCGAGTCATGTTAAAATGAGCGGTTTGAGTCATGGCGATACGTTGGACGTTGTAAGAATGGATACGGGTACAAGTCGAAATTGGACAACGGGTGTATATTCCAAAAAAGCTGTTTCTGCAAAATGTACAATAATGCGAGACTGTGTGTCTCATTACAAGAGATTGCTAGACAGACCCCAAGTAAACTGCGCATACGAATCTCAAACGTATGTCGCAGTCGATTTATCACGAACGCCTGATTGGACGGATAACATATCCGAGCCTCTGTTCAAGCATACGAGTTTGCGGGTCAGCGAATTTCCCACAGGTTTTAACGTGGTGGACGTGAACATACTCAGGGTGTACTCTAACTGTCCCTTGTACCTAGGACCGATCGCGATCGTATCCGACGTAGCGAACGTGTTCTCGCGAAAAGTATTCAGCTGCGAGACGTTCCTGTGCAACATGCTCGATATGCATACGCGGTTACAGATACACCCCTTCGTACCTAGAGTCATGACGCTACAACTGATGTCTGTCCCCCTAGACAACACTAGCACAGTGGGCATGTTCACAGGAGAACACCCAGGCATTTGGAGTTTAGGGCCACCCGGCGGTCTTCGTTTCACAGCGTGCGACGACATTCATACGTTTTGCTACCACGTAACGTTGTGCCTACTTCGAGCTCAAATCTTGACGCTCGAGGTGCTGGGGTTTCCGTTCTCTGTAATACAACCCGCAAGGATATGGAGATGCGACAACGGTTTCAGAATCGACACGTTGTCTTGTTTAGTTGACACGTTTCACACGATCAAAGGTGAAGCGTTACCCTCTGCTGTAGACGGACTCGGTGCTATAAAGGCTACGCTAGAACAACTAGACATCCTGTACGTGCTTCCCACAGATGTAAAAGCCATTCTATCTAGCACAGACTCGATAAGTGACCATGTGTTCCGTCGCATGTACTCGAACCTCACGGGTAACAAGGCATATACGGAGCTGAGAGATGTACTAGGCGGCCGTGATAAACGATACCTACCATTCACATTGGAAACTTCTACGTACATCGCAGAACCGTTCGGTCCTTTTAGGCTTCGGATTCAGAACCAGTTTTTTAAATGGAACGTAGCGATCATAGTCGAGCCTGTCATAAACGGCAAGCGAGTATCCGCGCAAATTCTGAGAATCAAAGACGACTCTTCCCACGTACCTCGACATAGAGAACACTCTGAACAATTGGTAACCAGCATTTGCGCACGCGACCTGGGTAACAAGAGTAAGGCGAACAGTCGAGATGAGGATTGTGTTGTTAACAACTCATTCGTAGTCGAGTGCAGAAAAGGCACGGATACTGCAACTTGTTCGGAAACAAAAAGAGTAAATAAACCACACAGCCACGTGAAAAGTACGCGCGGAAAGGACGCGGTCGCTAGAACTCCTTCGACACACAAGCGTGCTAAACGTTCAAGTAACGTACAATACGTTCCAGGCGGAAAACGTACGGACGTAGTGTCTACAACGGTGTTTACCAGCGTACACGAAGAGGTGACAACTCGTGGCCACGAGCCATGGTGTGCGTACGGTCGCAGTGAAGACAACATCTATCTAAGTCCTAGACCTGATTTGGATTCGGACACTATACACAGTGTGTACAATGTAATGTAATGAAATGAGATGTTGCACTGAGGGCCTAATCCGTTGAAATGTTATTTTACATGTACGTGTGTGTATACTGTGTTCTATACATTTTGCTCAGTTTCATGTCAGTCCTATAACCTTTGTATTTGTATTGGGTTATACTAACCGATGAAATAAAGACATTACACAAATTATTTCACACGTTTCTTTATTATCAGTTGAACATTGTATTGCTACACCGTGTGCTTGGTACATGTAATTATATGTGCATTAGGTCATTGTGCACATATACTATTCTCTTACTTGTGTTTATCGTGCAGATGAAATGAACACTTCAGACAAATCGTTTCCAATAGTTTCTTTAGTACGAATCAGTCATACTGTGTTTGCATACATGATGAACTAAGTTTAATGATAACAGTCAAATTTATCACGTTTCTGATTATATAGAAACCTCTTTACCACTTGAGTATATGATAAACCTACACCAAATTGTTTCAGATATTCGCACGTTCACTCCCACAACATTGTGTCTCCTAGAGTATTTGGTTCTCAGTTGGAATAAGTGGACTGAAATGATCATTTATCCAAGAGAAGTATAGACTTTCACTGTTGTAAACGGGATACGATTGTTCCGTTGCACATAGGCAAATCTGCCCGTGCGCTTTTGCTATTAGATCTATTTCTTGTACCGTAAGCCATCGGTTAGGTACCATAAGCTCAGCGTGCACTTTTTCGATGGTATCAAATCCATTTTTTGACATTTCGTCAATATATCCGCTAACCAACTCAACAGAGAGATTTTGTTTTATGTAATCTATCATTTTGTTCACTAACATTGTTCGTACAGTGTCAACATTTTCACAATGGCTTTTGTAAATTAACACGTGTAGCGTGTGAAATCCACAATAATTATCAGGAAGAACATCGACTTGTTTGAGATTGTTTAAATTCAGATAAGCTTCCAGAGTACTACCATCATTCTCGTACCTGTCTGACACATTATGCACAATAGTGTTCTGAAACGTAACGTGCCATCCTTCAATCCAAACCAGTGTACCTGGCGCGGATGTATATGGGTTTCTTGAATTATGTATCACATAAACGTAGTCGTCCTTTATCACTTTAATATTTCGTCTATACATCAAACTCGCTATTGCTATGATCGGTATGAACTCAGATTCCTCTTTCAAGGTAGGTTTGATTAATCTGGTTATTGCATTGCATTCACGCCAAATATTCGTTTTACAGGTTATGTATTGTGAAAGCAAATGGATCATAACCGCAAGTCGTTGTGGGGTCTTAGGTTCGTGCGTGTCTTCGTTTGTTCTGAATAGAGTAAAAAGAGCGTGTATCAGCGTATTCAACGTGATCAGATTTGTTTCAAATTTCTCTGTCTCTGGGTTCACTTTCGTTTTAGTATACTCCATAGTGTTCAAATGGGATATGTGTATGTCTTGTATTTTACACGGAACCTTTATGTGATCGTTCACACATTCTACCACATGCGTACATTCTGATATAGAATCTTTTACGTGTATACAGGTTACGTTTCTAGGCTTAATCACATAGAGACCGCGACACACTTTCACGCGTTCTGCGAGTTCGTTTACTTCGATAGCATCAGCTGACAGTTCTACGTGTTCTTCGTGTTTGTATAGTTCGATAGTATCCACCAACGTATCTGCACGTTCTTCCTGGTCATGGCCATCTTGGTGGGTTTCATTTTTCTTGTTAGTGATGTTACGTTGGTCATCATTGGAGACCTGTCCGTGATGTTCCTCTTCGTCAACACGTACGTAAACTTGTTTTTCTTCGCCGTCTTCTACGAGTATTGTGTCCTCTTCATTTAGATCAGTTGCCAGGATTTCCGCAATGCACAATTGATTTTCGAGATCGCTAGTGAAGAGCGTATCGTACCATACGTCGAATTCAAACCCAATCTCGCTTTGGACGGCTCTAGCGACAGGTCTATTTAAATTCTTGAGTAACATTCCATCTATGGTACTGTGTAAGTTATTCGTGAGACGTCCAAGATATAACGAAAGCGGATTATTATTGGCGGTGGACTGATTGTGTTTTGTCACGTACCAATGTGTTCTCGCGTCCATCGCGGTTTTCACTGTAAACGGATACATTTGTAGGCGCGCTACGTAAGGTAACTGTGTCCACATCGCAGGAACGTACAAGTGAGCAAGGCAGAGTCTCTCGCGTTCGAGGATCACGGGTCCCAAGACTAACTTTAAACACTCGTCCAACTCGGTTCCCCGGTAGGTGCGCACGGTATACTCCGATCGCTCGATTTCGAACATGGACACGATAAAGTTGTCCGCGTCCGAACCGTTCGTGCTGACCTGTCCTTTGAGTCCGGGAACGGTGTGTACCGCGCACACATACACGAATATGTACCACGCTGCAAAATACAACACGCCAGCGTACGTAACTTCGATCACATCAGAGTTATTGTCAAGCTCCGCATCGTCTGAAACGAACCGTGTCCCGCACGCCGCAAACGCGAGCGCCATGGTAAAATTCACAGATCTGTCCGCATGGCAATCGGAGGGTGTTGTGAAACAAGGTAGAACTCCGTTACGTAATACGTTCTGTATATCTCTACGGTCTTGTTCGGTGATCACACCAATGTTTCTGAGCGTCAGCAACGGGGTTAAAAAATACTTTCGATAATGAGCAATCGAGAGCCGACTCCGTGGACCGGTTACCATTGGGAAAAATGAACGTAACGTTTTGCGATTGATAGAACGCCATCCGTGTACGAGCAGCTCGAGCAAATACACAGAAGAAGGCGAAGGTGGTATGGCCAAAGCGGAGTGTAAAGAGTAACATGCTCTGGTCGAGTTTACGAACAAAGGCCAGACCTTCCCTACGTACCCTTCTATCTCAGGAACGGAAAACGCGAGATCGTCGAGAGCCGATTCCGATACTCTCGGGTAATGTGCGACAATCGCGAATTGTACAATCTTGATATCTTCCGCTCTCGCCTCGCGTTCGTCAGCCACGCTAGCTAGTACGCCGACCGCTTTTGATATGTTTTCGTAGTAATAAGACTCGACATCATGAGACAACGCGAGGTGATCCGTCGCGGAATGTGTGGATACGTATGCTAACATTTTCATAAAATCCACATTTTCGTTCGGCTCATACGATTCAGTGGGACGTTTCGATTTATCCTCGTCTTCTTCCACACAAACCGGGAGGTGGTCAATCGCATACAACGCGACCGCACAATGTATATCGTGCGTGTTTGCACCGTGCTGCTGGTATGTGACCGCATGCGCGTAAACCATTTGCCCCCACGAACTCAGTGTTTTTGCCGTGCCAACGTCATTTTCAAAGTGTATCGTGCAAAGCATCCAACAAAGTTGTATCACGGCTTCGTTACGCGTGAGCCAGTCGCGAACGCGAGTCGCTTCGACCGCTGCGGATTCTAATAGGAACGCACATAAGCACCATACTCGCATCTTACAGTCCTTGCACAAGTTGTTATCCTTTAAAGCATCTTCGGACGTCCGTATCGCATTCACCGCAGACCATGGGGTATATCTGTGTATTCTCATGTAAGTTACGATGTAACGGAGTAGCTTGGTGTCGTTTCCGCTGCATGAATTCCTCGTACACCCATCGATCAAGGCAAACACGGGTTTCCCTTTTACGTCCGTGGGTAACAGTTTGTAATCATACATTTCTTGAGCCCAACCATGCTGTAACGCGTTATTTGTTCCGTGGCTACGTTTGTACTCGTTTAACCATTTTGATCTTAGTACGTCGTGTAAGACGGGTGCAAGTAGACCGTCGCACGCAAATGGCCCAAATAGATCCACGGCTAAACTCGAGCTACTCCTATCACCTAAGAAATTTGACGCTAGATACAACAGCCCATCGTCGTTTTTTTGTTCAAGTACGATCCTGGTCAACGAAGGTAAACTAAAACATGCTGACGCCGCGGATCTCAATCTGTAAACTGAGTCGAGAACATGTTTTTTTGAGCCAAACCACGTTCCGTTCCGTGATACGCAAGCTGTGGATCTTTCGCTCGAAATGTTTACGATTGTGTCATTGATTAGAACGTGAAGATCACGTAGTGGTTCGCCTAGCGTTTGACCGTGTTCGCTCGGAACGCCGTCTAGATATGCGAGCATAACTTTCCCTTCGTCACATAGTTGTTCTTGCATATCACTCACATCTAATATACACTCGTGCATTGTAGATGTACTGCAATATGTACACTCATCACTAGACTCTTGTCTCTCCTTCGTGTACACAAGCCAATTACATGATGCGTCCATGATTACGC
>JBBPBX010072553.1:0-18038 GCA_038048925.1 Garcialebias charrua
TTTATGCATCCAAGTTATTTTATCTGTTGTTTGTTGTTGATCTTGCGCTCCAAATAATTTTGAACATTACTGTTGCAGTTCTTGGGAACCAATGTTAATAAACCAAATGACATTTTTGCAGTAAAATCATTGTATACTGGTGCTTTTTTTTCCCTTTAGTTACTTTTAGTACCAAAATACACATAGGATAATGTAACCAGGCAGTAAAGAGTTGCAATGGGTTTATGTTAAGTCAGTGAATGATCTGATCATCTGACTGTTGATTGCAGTAATCCACATTATTAGCATAAATAGAGGGCCCCAAACCAAATTTCGCTTAGGGCCCCATGGAGGCTTGGGCCGGCCCTGCTGGAGGGTCACATCTGATTAGACGATAAACTGCCCGGGGCGTAGGTGCGTTCATGACCCAACATGGGTGGGAATTTACACATACTTCTACATAAATACTATTTAGAAACTAATAAACCACCTGGTTACATATATATTATTTTTTAAAGAAAATCACGACTTTATAATGAAATTGTGTGTAATAAAATCATATAGAAAGCAATTATTACTAAAAAATAAAAATGTAAATTCCACTCAAGGGGCCCACTATTGGCCATGGAGCCCTAAGCAGCCACTCAGTCCACTCATGGGAACAAAGTTGTATCATCAGCTAGTTGACTCTAATAGTTTTTCCTGCAACTGAGGCCTTTAAGATCACTATTCTTAAAAAAGGTATTTAAGATTTTCATAGGGAGAAAAAATAAAAAGGTGGTACAGGACATCCCTGACGAATCCCACGTTCTATTTTAAATCTTCTGGAGGTTCCATGTGGTAATTTTATTGAGCTATTTCCATAAGTATAAAGAGCACGGATTGATTTTTTAAAAATGTCTCCAAAACCAAACAAATTGAGAGCTTTGAAAATGAATTCATGTTCTATTGAGTCAAATGCTTTTTGAAAATCTAAAATGAAAATAAAACTGTATTCTGGATAGTCTAAGATATCAAGAACCAACCTTATGTTATCAATAATTTACCTTCTAGCCATGAAGCCGTTCTGAGATTCCTCTATAATATTATTAAGCACTTTTTAAAGTTTTTTTTGCCAAACATATGGCTACAACTTTATAATCATTGTTAAGTAAAGAGATGGGACACAAGTTATCCAGAATTGATAAATCTTTGTGAGATTTTGGGATTAATGTCATTAAACCTTGACGTAGTGATGGAGGAAGTCTTTCATTCCTGAAACTTTCAATGAACAATGTAAAAAAGGAGAACATCTTGTAAAATTCTGATGTCAGTCCATCTGCACCTGGGGATTTATTGGATTGAAGACTCTTAGTAGCTTCCTTGATTTCATCACATGTGACTGGAGAGTCACATGACAATTTGTTTTCTTCACCAATTATTTTTGTGCCACTTAAAGAGTTAAAGAAATATTCAAGTTCCTCAGGAGAAAGTCTAGATTCCTACAATGATCTGTAAAAAGTTTCACATATGTTTGCAATCAGTTTGGGATCATCAATAATTGTGACATTTGAATTAAGATTTGTACCAATTTTTGTCTCTTTGTTTTTCCAACTTGAAGAAGCAACTTGAATTTTGTTCCCCCTCATCTAACCATTTGGCCCGTGCACGTGTAAAAGCCCCTTTTGCTTTTTGAATATAAATTTGATGAAGTTGAAGCTGAAGGGTTTGTAACTCTGTTCTTCACATAGATTTTCAGGTAGAGTAGAAGATAATGAGACCAACTCAGAAACCAGGCAGTTTTCCTCCTTTATGCTATTTTAATCATATTTGCCACACTTTCCTTGAGAAATTTCTTTCAAATTTTAAAAGCTCCCAGTAACGTCCATAATTATTTTCAGATTGTGCTAGTTTTAAGTACTCTGCAATTTTAGTTTTAATTGTTAAATAGACAAACTTGTTGTCAAGAAGGGAGTTATTCATTTTCCAATATGCAGGATTCCTTTGATTAATTCTATCAGGAGATATATGAAGATATAACACAATAGCTTTATGATCAGTGAGGGGCGCTTGAACAATCTCAGCTTCACAATTTGAATGTTGTTGTGGGGTTTCCAGCTTCTTCCTTTCACAGGTCCCTGGTTCCTGAGGCAGAGTTAATGAGTCACAGCTGACAGCCATCTCCACTAATCACCACTAGGACTATATGAGGCTGCTGGCTTGCTTCATTCAGTGCTGAAGCATTACCTACTTCATGGTATCTGTGCACTCAGCCTCTTAGTGTATTGTTCTGATCCTGTTAATAATTTTGTGACTTTATTCTCGTGCTCCTTCAGACCCTGGTCCTCCTTCGCCTCATGTCCTGGATTCTCCTGGTAGTGATGAGCAAATGAAGCTTTTATGAAGCACTGAACCAGTTGGGCCAAATGTCTCAAAAATATATTAATTTCTTGAAGCTTCTGTTACAGTGACCTCTTGTGGCATTTTGCAATGCTGCTGACTGTCAAATTAGGCATTATGCTTTTGGTGGTACACATGGAAGAAGTTCATTGACTAGTGTTAAAGAAACTGCTTTATTGTGGTAAAAAAAACTGATTTGTTTAAATCAACTTTCTATCTGGTCTGTTTTGAAATTTAATTTATGTTTACATGTTTTCAAATAAAGACGGACAAATGTGCATTGAAGAGATTTAATAAAAATGTTGCAATGGTATTGTGCTTGTGTAACTGCAGCAGTCAGTCTTTTATCATTCTTAAAAATAACAATGAACTGTCATCATCACCATCTTTGTTTGGCAGAGCAGGATTTGGACCAGGGACCTGCTCACGGAGAGGCATCAGCTCTACCAGTTGCATCACCATGCTGTCTTGGAGTAGACTAATGTAAATAGAAATTTAATTTATCCCACTCTGGCTTATGACTATTAAAATCACATATATCATTTTACTGTAATTCTATTAAATACATGGGTTAAATGGGTTAGATAATACTGTATGTTGAACATTATAACTTTTTTGACATATTTAAATATCAAAACCACCTTATCATGAGCAGAATGTTCTCACATGTTAGAACGACCTCTTTTCCTGGCTGACTCCATAATTCCTCATTTTCAACTATATCAACAACACAACTGCAAAAACACCTGCTCTACCAACACATTACAAACATTTTAGAGCTGTTTTATAGTGTTGAGTGCTCTCAATTCTAAACTGGCTCAACCTGTCAACTGTCAGAATCTAGACGAAGCGGTGACAGGGAATCAGCTGATTGGACCGTGGACCAGTCGAGCGATTCATTCCAACAATGGAACAGTTTGTGTTTCAGACGTCACGTGACTTCTTCCACACCAAGACAGGCTCTGAAGCAGTGGTCCGATGTAATTTTACTGCAGGGTTCGAAGCATGTTTTGAAGCTTTTGTTTCATACTACCATCACCACTGTGGATCTCTTATGCTGTACTTACCTGGATGCAAATACTTTACCTTGTGGGCCTCTTCAGTTGCTCCTTCACTGACCTTACCTGCCTCCACGCTCCACCCGTGTCCTGTGAACTCCTTGGACCTGACTCTGATCACCTCTCACCCACCTCATCTCACCTCACTGTAAGACTCAAGACTCCCAATTTACAATCCTCTCGTCCTTAACAAGACTCTGACCATCTCTTTTTCCCTTCCTGGGACTCCCAGGGAGTGCCACCTGTAAATATAGACTGACCGTTTATCACTGTAAATAACTTATTGTTTAATCCTCCTTCTGAGTCTGTAATCCTTCAGTCCGTTCTCCTGGGTAACCACCTCATTGTGACAGAAATGCTTCAGCCAAACAAACATACCCAGAACGTGACTGAGGGGGAGCACTCTCACTGCCTTAGCTCCCCAAATTGAATTAAGTTTACAGTAGTCAATGCATAGTCGAATGTCTCCATTTTTCTTCTTAACAACCACAATTGGAGATGAAAAAGGTGATTCAGATTCTCTGATAACACCAGCATCCAGAAGTTCACGTACCGTATTTTCCGGCCTATAAGTCGCACCTTTTTGCCTACATTTCCAAGCCCTGCGACTTATAGGCCGGTGCGACTTATACGTGGATTTTTCGGTTTTTTCACTTTGGTCAAAAAATGGTCACTTAATTTAGGTCGTTTTTAACAGTCAAAGTGCATTTATCAAGAAAAGTTAAACTGAGACACATTTTTACTGTAATGTCAGCTAACAAAAATATATTTTTTACGTATTTATCTTTAAAGATCAAAGAGATGCAGGTCTGTTTGCTGCACTGCAGGTCTGTTGTTGCTGCGCATGCTCGTTTTGTGCCGTGAGGTGCGACTTATACGTGGATTTTTCCACTTTATTGGACATAATTGGACTGGTGCGACTTTGGTGTGACTTATAGGGCGGAAAATACGGTAAATGCTTGCGAACAGCCTCTATGTCTTGTGGATGAATTGGTCTTGCACGATGTTTGAACGGGGTATTATCATGAAGATTAATGTGGTGTTTCCCTTGCTTGGTGCAACCAAAATCTGAATCATGATGGAAAAAAACTTCAGGTATGGCATTTAACTTGGTTATAATTCTTTCTTTCCATTGTGATGGTATTGGTGAGTCACCAAAATTGATGTTCAAATGTACTGTTGATGTTTTATCAGCTTATATGGTTGGTCACATGGTGCTCTGAGATGATACCTGCATAGGCCTCCAGTTCAGCAATGACACTTAAAGCTGGTATGGAGATGGCTTGCTTTGTTTCATTGGAAACAGCAACTGGAACCCTATTGAGTAAACCAGCTTGAAGTGCAACCAGACAACTACTGACAACCAGGCCACCCGGCAGACCTGGCCGCACTAGAAAGCTTGGCACAACCCTCAACAACCACTGTGCAACCAGCTGGAATAAGTACAGGGGTTTTGCTGTGGAGTGTCACAACGCCTAATTGGTTGTCACAGTTCTGCTGATGCATTAACTGATGCAGAACCGTTTCTAAACCCATATGAGGTAGGTTGAAATGTTGGACAATCACTAGAACAAAACTGTTCATAGAGATCTAAAAAAGCTAAGTCTGGTCTTCTGGACATTCAAAAAACAAAACAAAGCAAAAAGCTGTAGAAACGTTTCGTCTTTCGTCTGAAAGACTTCCTCAGTCTGAGGTGCTGTGTTCAGCTCAGTCTTATAAATAGCACCCCACAGTGTTACACAACCAGTTGGCTGATGACAGCCGAAACCAGCTGCTCACATGATCAAGGAGGACCATCAGCCTAACGATGGATCGTTAGCACCCTGATGGTTGTTTGCTATTCACAGAGGGCTGAGTGATACTAGCAATAACAGCATTGTAAGAGGGGACAGTTGAACCCGGAGGCCTCCACCTCTGTTTAATGATGGACGGTTTCTTTTCACAAAGATGGCCTCCTTTACTCCTCTCTCAAACCATTGTTCCTCTCTATCAAGGATGTGAACATCTTCATCCCTGAAAGAGTGACCGCTGGCCTGGAGATGAGTGTAGACTACAGAGTCCTGACCTGATGATGTTGATCTTCTGTGCTGGGCCATCCTTTTGGCCAGTGGCTGTTTAGTTTCCCCGATATAAGACTGATCACAGCCCTCCTGACACTGAACAGCATACACAATATTACTCTGTTTGTGCCGGGGGACTGGATAAGACTGAGCTGAACACAGCACCTCAGACTGAGGAAGTCTTTTTGACGCAAGACGAAACGTTTCTACAATTTTTTGCTTTGTTTTGTTTTGTTTTTTGAATGTCCAGAAGACCAGACTTAGCTTTTTTAGATTTTTCTACCTGGATTATTGAGCATGCATCAGGGTGTTCATAGAGAATTTCAAATGTATTCATGCCAATTAGTACTGAAGCTGGGAATCCAGGTCTCACACCAGAAACAACCAAAGCAAGGGTTGTAACTGTTAATTCACTCCCAAGGAAGTCTTTTGGAAATGTCATTGGTACTTCGACATAACCCAAATACAGAACGTGTTGACCTGCAACATGAAGTAAATCATTTAATGAGTGAACTGGTTGACCTGAGAGATGCTCATTGAAGAAAGAAACTGGAATTGTAGTGACCTGAGAGCCGGTATCCAAAATACATAGAGAGTTGTAGCCAGCAATGTTGACTTCTGCTGTACATCTGGATCCGATTAACCCCTTTGGTAAGTTAGTTTTGGTTTTTGTCTGCAACTTTGCACACTTAACAGACTCTTCTCTTTGCGGGACAAAAATTGGCCCAGCCCACCTCCTGTTTGCCCCTCAACAGGAACTGGAACTAGTTTAAAATGTGCTGAAGAAGAGGGATTTAGTCTCTGTCTCTTCTGTTTATCATAAAATATTTTCCGCTTTGCACTAACCAATGCTGGATTGAGCTCATTATCACATTGAGGCCTAACATGGCCATCTTCCCCACAACGGAAACAAAACCCAGGTTTAGAGCTAGAAATGCTGAATTTCACACCTTTAACAGTGTTTTTCACATTAGGCTTTGAAGTAGGTTTTTCAGCAAAAAATGGAGCAGATTTTACAGCAAAAGGCAACTTGGTGCCAATTTGACCTGCAGTTAAAGCGGTGAGCTGCTGCTGTATCGCTGCCATCTGTTGTGAAAGCTGTTTAGTCATGTTATTTAGAGCAGTACACAGGTTAGTTTCCTGATCAGTATGTGCAAACTGGACCTGAGATGCAACCTTCTGTTTAGTGGGTCCCAAATGGTGCTTCATCCTCAGGGTTTTTGCCGCTTCCCTGTCCTCTTCAGTTCTAAGTAACAACAAGAACTCAGTAAATGAAGGTGGGTTACTCTTTCTCTGTTTGAGTTGAAGTTCTGATATTAGATTGTTGTCCCAACATCCTCTGCAAAATTGAGTCAACAGTCGCGCATCCATGTCCCTCTCCAAAACACCTCCTCTCTTTACTGCATGCTGTAGCACAACCTGCAAACGCTGCAAATAGACAGATGGCTTCTCTCCACTGTCCTGATAAGTATCCATGAATTTAACATACAACTCCTCTCCATCTTGAACAGTTCCATAGGCTGAATCAAGTTGTTGCATGTATACGTCTGGCAATGAATCAGGACTCAAATGTTTCACTATATATCACAGGCAGGTGGGAGTAGACTATCACAAATTAGTCTGGTACATTGCAACTGCGACATAGAGGGATCTCGAAGAACTATAAAATCAACACTCGACCACCATGTGTCACAGTCTGTCTCATGTCTTGGCCTGGGGGCTTTTCCAGAGAATGCTCTCAATCTATGAGATGTATGCATATGCAGAGTTGTCCCCACTCCTGACAACATGCTTTACAACGTAGCGTTGCACCTCAGGAGGACTAAGATCATCAGCAGGAATAGATGTAGACCGCTTCCCCTGGCCTTGCGTTCCAGTCCGGCTGAAGACAGAAGAACTGGATGAAAGAGGAGCTGACTGTGGAAGGGATGACAGAAGACCAGACTTAGCTTTTTTAGATTTTTCTACCTGGATTATTGAGCATGCATCAGGGTGTTCATAGAGAATTTCAAGTGTATTCATGCCAATTAGTACTGACTGTGGAAGGGATGACAGAGGCTTTACTTGCGCTTTATCTTGATCTACAAGTTGTTCCCCTTTTTTCTTCACTGGCACCACCGGACAGAGCTCTGCAATGGACTTCTGTATCTGGGACATCGCTTCTGTGAGAACTTCAGCATAATTTTTTCCAGACATCTTAGTAATTTCCTGTAAATCTGCCAAATATTTATCAGTCTTTAAGCCACCAACCCTTAAGGCGTAAATCTCAGATAAACTTCCAATATGAAATTTAACACCCTCACTTGATGTAAATGTACAGTATATGGTAATATTGGAGATAAGCGTGCTAAAGATAACCCAGAAACATATTCAATAACCAACATTTGATTAAATTCTGATTCATGTGAATCTATAGTAGTTTTCTGCTTAATATCACCATACTGTTCAAGAAAATCAATGAGTTCATCAGTGGGGTTCTCTGGAGCTCCCTCAATCAATACTGTATTGGGGAATTTTAGACCAAGAGTTTCAAAATCTTCCATGATGAAAATAGAATTGGTGAATATATATGACCCAAGACTTGTTTGTGCAAAATGTTTTCTATTAATTACTGATCAAACAGCTCCTGGCTAGCTCGCCAAAAATGCAGCACTACTTAATGTAGCAAAGGACTAGATGGAATAATATTCAGAAGACTAAAGTTCATCTGCTGGAGCTGATGTCAGTAATCAATGAAAACAATACAAAGAATAACTGTTTTCAATACCGTGTATTTAAAAGAAAATTAAGTGAACAACACACAAAATATACATAGTCCAACTCAACTACTGCTGCTGTTAGACTGAAGGTCAGAGAGACGAGGAACCATCAAGTGTCCACCACAGATGTGAGTAGACCTCAGAGCTTTGAGGAAACTTGGTAGAAATTCTTTAAAAAAATACATTTTGATTGTTTCCAACAAACTTAAGTCAGGTTTCTTTTTGTTGAAACGTTTCGTCTTTCATCCAAAGGACTTCATCAGTCCGAGGACCCACAACAAACACAGTCTTATAAATATTACCTTCACATAAAGGTCCAACCATGATGGTACTCAGACACTCAGTACTCAAACTGGTCAGCCCACTATGGGAAGGTACTGTTTATAAGACTGAGTTTATTGCAGCTCCTCGGACTGATGAAGTCCTTTGGATGAAAGATGAAACGCGTCAATAAAAAGAAACCGTCCCGAGGACCTGACTTCACGTTGTTGGATTTTTCTACCTGGATCATTGAATCAGGATGTTTTGATGAAGTGTCGTCTATTTTTCTGCAGCAACCACAGAACAAGATGAACTCAGAGATGAAGACTTGGATCATTGTGACCCTGCTGCTTAGTGCTCCTTGTTTCTTCCTGTGTGGCTGCAGGTGAGGACAGCCTCCCTCCTCACCTGTGCACATGTTGACCAATCACAACACACCTCACCTGACAGAAAGTGAAAGTGTTTCAGAGTTCAGCTCCATTTTAGACGGAGGGAACACACGGAGACATTTACACACTAAACTGGGTGAGTTGGAAACTTTATTTCTCTGTGTGTGTGTGTGTGTGTGTGTGTGTGTGTGTGTGTGTGTGTGTGTGTGTGTGTGTGTGTGTGTGTGTGCGTTGGTGCAAGCGTATTGGCCCGCCTATGCGCCAGACTACGTACCGACATTATCGGGACATTTGGTATTAGCCAGCCTTTGCCAATGTCTGGATAAAACACAGATTGTATCCAAATATATTAATATGTAAACATTGTTTTTTCTCATCAATATCAGCGTAACTTGTGGCTAATAGGCTGCCTGGATGAGTTGGAGTGTGCTTTAACACTTAAAATTGTTTTAATAAAAAGTTATTTACATTTATAAAATTGGCTGGCTACGCACCTCCCAGGGTATTTGTGTGTGGTGTGTATGTTTTTGTGTATCGGTTGCATTTATTGCAGCCGTGTGTGTGGCTCACTGACACACATGGCGCCAAACTGCAACGCCCCTCCTCTCGTGATGTGGAGACCGCGCGAAACTCCAACGCCGCCCCTCCTCTCGTGATGTGGAGACCCTGTAGTGGGCGGGGGCTCAGGGCGGGGCCTCAGGTGACCGAGTTTTTAAAAGTTAAAGCCCCTTGAGCTTACACGTGCAGAGTTATGGCGTCGTGTGTTGAGTGCATGTAGGTGAGCGGAGATTATTTTTGGAGAGCGATTTAAATAAAATTTTGCAGCGGTAGGTGGACAGAGTGTCAGAGTGTATTGACTTCATTCAGGTAAGAATTAAAAAAATTTTTTTGTTGCTTTTGATGACATCATCTCAAGGAAATGTTAACCTAATCCAGTAGTAACGTGACTTTAACCGCAGCGTCACAAACTGTGAAGACTGTAGAAAACTTTATCAACATTTAGATAAATTAGGAAGTATCTGTGCATGAGTTTTGAGTGCGTGAAGAAAGACGCAGCTCAAACTAGCTGCGGCTAGCGTTAGCATGTAACGTAACTTCACTTCAGAAGCGTGACAACCTTTCAACGCTGTTGAAAACTTTTATAGACATTTATATAAATCAGCGATACTATATATGCATCACTTGTGGATGTTTTTAGTGGTTATTTAGAGTCTTAACGCGACGAAGACAAAATTAAACGCACGTCGCGTTAGCGTCACTACCGTGAACGTGTCACGTCACAATAACAGCGTGACTAACGCTGTAATTTAACATGCGTTAATAGGGTAGAGGGGTTTTAATGTTTCCAACGTCATTTTTCTGCTAATTCTGCTCTTTTTTTTTTTTTTTTACCTCTGAGCAGTGAGCAGACGGACGAACTGCGTCGTTACGTCATCACGTCATCACGTTGCAGCCTCGTTACGTCATCACGTTGACTGCAGTTTTATGTAGGTATAAGAATACTGTTGTTGGAATACTGAATACTGAATAATACAGAATACTGTATAAGTGTATTGTATAAACTTGAGAATTGTTTTTTAACTTTTTCATATTTTTACATGTACAGGTTTTCAGCTAGTCCAAGAGGTCATTTGGTATTTGGTGAGTCAAACATCCCGCCTTCCTGAAAACAGACAGATGGATTCTTTACTGACTGAGGTCCACGCTTTATCCATCCATCCATGCATTCATCCATCCATCAAACATCCATCCATCAAACATCCATCCATCCATCATCCATCAAACATCCTACCTTCCTAAACCCAGACATATGGATTCTTTACTGACTGAGGTCCAAGCTTTATCCATCCATCCATCTATCAAACATCCATCCATCCATCAAACATCCATCCATCCATCCATCAAACATCCATCCATCCATCAAACATATATCCATCCATCAAACATCCATCCATCCATCAAACATCCTGCCTTACTGAACCCAGACAGATGGATTATTTACTGACTGAGGTCCACGCTTTATCCATCCATACATCCATCCATCCATCAAACATCCACACATCCATCCATCCATCCATCCATCAAACATCATCCATCCATCATCAAACATCCTGCCTTCCTGAACCCAGACATATGGATTCTTTACTGACTGAGGTCCACGCTTTATCCATCCATCCATGCATTCATCCATCCATCAAACATCCATCCATCAAACATCCATCCATCCATCATCCATCAAACATCCTACCTTCCTAAACCCAGACATATGGATTCTTTACTGACTGAGGTCCAAGCTTTATCCATCCATCCATCTATCAAACATCCATCCATCCATCAAACATCCATCCATCCATCCATCAAACATCCATCCATCCATCAAACATATATCCATCCATCAAACATCCATCCATCCATCAAACATCCTGCCTTACTGAACCCAGACAGATGGATTATTTACTGACTGAGGTCCACGCTTTATCCATCCATACATCCATCCATCCATCAAACATCCACACATCCATCCATCCATCCATCCATCAAACATCATCCATCCATCATCAAACATCCTGCCTTCCTGAACCCAGACATATGGATTCTTTACTGACTGAGGTCCACACTTTATCCATCCATCCATCAAACATCCATCCATCCATCCATCCATCAAACATCCATCCATCATTCATCATCAAACATCCATCCATCTATCTATCCATCCATCTATCAAACATCCGGCCTTCTTGAAACCAGACAGATGGATTCTTTACTGACTGAGGTCCACGCTTTATCCATCCATACATACATCCATCTATCAAACATCCATCCATCCATCCATCAAACATCCATCCATCCATCCATCAAACATCCATCCATCATCCATCCATCAAACATCCTGGCTTCCTGAACCTAGACAGATGGATTCTTTACTGACTGAGGTCCACGCTTTATCCATCCATCCATCCATCAAACATCCATCCATCCATCCATCCATCAAACATCCATCTATCCATCCATCAAACATCCTGCCTTACTGAACCCAGACAGATGGATTCTTTACTGACTGATGTCCACGCTTTATCCATCCATCCATCAAACATCCACACATCATCCATCAAACATCCATCCAAACATCCACACATCATCCATCAAACATCCATCCATCAAACATCCATCCATCATCCATCCATCAAACATCCATCCATCTATCCATCCATCTATCAAACATCCTGTCTTCCTGAACCCAGACAGATGGATTCTTTACTGACTGAGGTTCATGCTTTATCCATCCATACATACATCCATCCATCCATCTATCAAACATCCATCCATCCATCAAACATCCAGCCTTGCTGAACCCAGACGGATAGATTCTTTACTGACTGAGGTCCACGCTTTATCCATCCATCCATCCATCCATCCATCCATCCATCCATCCATGCATCCATCTATCAAACATCATCCATCCATCCATCAAACATCCTGCCTTCTTGAAAACAGACATATGGATTCTTTACTGACTGAGGTCCACGCTTTATCCATCCATCCATGCATCCATCCATCCATAAAACATCCATACATCCATCCATCCATCAAACATCCTGCCTTCCTGAACCAGACAGATGGATTCTTTACTGACTGAGGTCCACGCTTTATCCATACATCCACCCATCCATCCATCAAACATCCATCTATCCATCATCAAACATCCATCCATCAAACATCCTGCCTTGCTGAACCCAGACAGATGGATTCTTTACTGACTGAGGTCCACGCTTTATCCAACCATCCATGCATCCATCCATCTATCAAACATCTATCCATCAAACATCCATCATCCATCAAACATCCTGCCTTCCTTAACCCAGACATATGGATTCTTTACTGACTGAGGTCCACGCTTTATCCATCCATCTATCAAACATCCATCCATCCATCAAACGTCCATCCATCAAACATCCATACATCTATCCATCAAACATCCTACCTTCCTGAACCCAGACAGATGGATTTACTGACTGAGGTCCACACTTTATCCATCCATCCATCCATCCATCAAACATCCATCCATCCATACATCCATGCATCAAACATCCATCCATCCATCTATCCATCAAACATCTCAAACATCCATCAAACATCCATCCATCCATCCATCAAACATCTATCCATCCATCAAACATCCATCCATCCATCAAACATCCTGCCTTGCTGAACCCAGACAGATGGATTCTTTACTGACTGAGGTCCATGCTTTATCCATCCATTCATCCATCCATCCATCAAACATCCACACATCCATCCATCCATCCATGCATCCATCCATCAAACATCATCCATCCATCATCAAACATCCTGCCTTCCTGAACCCAGACATATGGATTCTTTATTGACTGAGGTCCACACTTTATCCATCCATCCATCAAACATCCATCCATCCATCCATCAAACATCCATCCATCATTCATCTATCAAACATCCATCCATCTATCTATCCATCCATCTATCAAACATCCGGCCTTCTTGAAACCAGACAGATGGATTCTTTACTGACTGAGGTCCATGCTTTATCCATCCATACATACATCCATCTATCAAACATCCATCCATACATCCATCCATCCATCAAACATCCAGCCTTGCTGAACGCAGACAGATGGAGTCTTTACTGACTGATGTCCACCTTTTATCCATCCATGCATGCATCCATCCATCCATCCATCAAACATCCATCCATCCATCCATGTATCCATCCATCAAATATCATCCATCTATCCATCAAACATCTTGCTTTCTTAAAAACATGATAAACTGAAATTGTGTGTGTGTTTGTGTGTGTGACTGTTTTGTGGTTTCTAAGGACAGTGTTTTGTCAGGACAGTAATGAACTGTAATCTGCTTGTCTGTTTATAGCATATGACAATGTCCATAAAAACCACAAAACAGTCACACACACAAACGCACACAATTTCAGTTGAACATGTTATATTTACATGTATATGTCTATCTGTACAGTATATGTAATGTATATGCATATACAGTATACATGTATATGCATATATGTATATACACTGTATATGAATATGCATATATGATATGCTTATATACATGTATATATGTATATTTGTGTGTATGTATATGACATAGATATCAATTTTATAAATAATGCAGGGATTGTTATGTATGACTTCAATATTATTAGTCACAGTTTTTAAATTTATAGTTTTCTTTCATTCAGCTAATTTTAATTTCATCTTAGTCCACCCATCATGAGAGGAGTTTTGTAAATACTATGTCCATCCATCTTTCCTTTATGTGAGATGGATACTTTGGCCAAAAACAATCATGTAATGTTTATTGGTTTACATGTGACAGCAGCTATCATCAAAATGTAGAATTTCCTCTAAATATAAGTATAAATGATCTGTTCCAGATGACGTGAACACGTCCAGAGTCAGGAGATCGCAGGTAGCCAGAAGAGCGATCAACTTCCATTAAACACGAGTACCAAGGTACATTTTAGTTCTTGTGTTCCTAAACAGATATACTTGCTACGTGTGGATTCATCAACCTTATTGTTCAATTGTGTGTGTATGGGAGTGTATTGTGGTTTTTTTATGGACAGTTGTTTGTTAGGACAGTCATACGCTAGTCTGGTTAAAACCAAACCCTGTCCTTCACTTTGCTTCGTACTAGGGTCTGGCATTCCTCCCATTGAAAACGATTTCTCCGGTCTATTTTTGACCGGACCAATCAGAGAACAGAAGGCGTAGTTTTGTTAGCTTAGCCTGGCAAGGTCCAGGCTATTCAGATAAAAAGCTCAGAAACCACTTGGTGGATATTTTTTCTGCTACCAGTGTGTAATTATATGGCTCTAATTTACTGACTGTTGGCCTTGATGAAACATTTGAGATAAAATTCGATTTTTTATCATTTATTTTCGTAGCGCACCCTGAGGCTGTTTGGAAAATGTGAAACCGAAACTATTTAAATCCAGCAGATTTGACCATTTCGTGAATTGATTTAGGAACTGTTAAGCTCAGAAACACTTCTGATAAAACGTCAGCTAAGAAATATAGTTTTTATCAGGAAAGAAATAATAGTTTTTTACCTTGTTTTCTGGAAAATTCCTTCGTGGTGGCAGCCATTTTAACTGACGACGTCAGTCGACGTCGTTCAAAACTCCGCCTTCTGTTCTCTGATTGGTCTGTTAATCTGCCAATCCGCCTTCTGTTCTCTGATTGGTCCGGTCAAAAATCGACCGGAGGAATCGTTGTCTATGGGACAAATCCCAGACCCAGCAGTGAAGGGAAATAGAATTGAGCGGAGCTGTGCAGGTATGGCGAGGGCCAGGCTAGTCATACGCTATAAACAATCAGACAATCAATCAGATGGCAGTTCATTACAGTCCTGATAAAACACTGTCCTTAAAAACCATAAAACAGTCACACACACAAACACACAATTTCAGTTGAACATGTTATATTTACATGTCTATGTCCATCTGGACAGTCAGAGAGACATTCAGCAGGTAGACAGTCAGAGAGACATTCAGCAGGTAGACAGTCAGAGAGACACTCGGCAGGAGGACAGTCAGAGAGACACTCAGCAGGTGGACAGTCAGAGAGACATTCAGCAGGTAGACAGTCAGAGAGACACTCAGCAGGAGGACAGTCAGAGAGACATTCAGCAGGTGGACAGTCAGAGAGACACTCAGCAGGTGGACAGTCAGAGAGACATTCAGCAGGAGGACAGTCAGAGAGACATTCAGTAGGTGGACAGTCAGAGAGACACTCAGCAGGTGGACAGTTAGAGAGACATTCAGCAGGTGGACAGTTAGAGAGACATTCAGCAGGTGAACAGTCAGAGAGATACTCAGCAGGAGGACAGTCAGAGAGACACTCAGCAGGAGGACAGTCAGAGAGACACTCAGCAGGTGGACAGTCAGAGAGACATTCAGCAGGTGGACAGTCAGAGAGACACTCGGCAGGAGGACAGTCAGAGAGACACTCAGCAGGTGGACAGTCAGAGAGACAGTGGTTTGGACATGTCCAGAGGAGGGACAGTGGTTTGGACATGTCCAGAGGAGGGACAATGGTTTGGACATGTCCAGAGGAGGGACAGTGGGTATATTAGTAGAAGGATGTTAGACATGAAGCTGCAGGAAAAAGACAAAGAGGAGATATATGGATGCAGTTAGCGAGGACATGAAGGTAGTTGGAGTGAGGACAGAGGATTCAGAGGACAGAGTGAGGTGGAGGAGGATGACTCGCTGTGGCGACCCCTGAAAAGGGAAAAGCCGAAAGAAGAAGAAGCGTTAACATTTAACTTGACCACTGCAGCGTGACAAGCTGTGAACGCTGTATTGTAACATAAAGAGAGGTTTTAATGTTTTCACCGTGATTTTTGTGCTAAATTTGCTCTTATGTTTCATTTTTCACCTCAAAGCGGAGTGAGCAGACAGCCCCTACCCTTCCCCAAAGAGCGTCGTTACGTCATCACGGTCAAACTGCAGTGATGCAGGTAAGATGAAAATAGAAGTGACGTGCATTTGGTGAAAACTGAGAATTGTTTTGTAACTTTTTCATATTTTTACATGTTTTCAGCTAGTCCTGCAACTTTTATCAGAATCACAGTCAGAATATTGTCATTTGCACCACATGTGGTACATGTGATGAAACGAGATTATGTACACATGGTCCCAGTTACATCCAACAACAAAATGTAAGAGAAAAACAGTAATAATATCTAGGATATAACTAAGAAAAACATCAACTAGAAATACACTAATCACTAATGTAATAGAAAAACATCATTATAAACAGCAGCACGAACCTGAGTCTGTATGAGCAGATGGTCACAAATGAACACACAACAACAAGAAAACCGATCAGCATCAACATGATGTGATATTTTGCAGTATTTATTCTTATTATTTATTTATTCATGAGTCTAACAGCCTCAGGGTAGAAGCTGTTCCTCTGTCTAATGGTTCTACATTTCATGCTCCTTAACCTCCGTCCTGAGAGGAGCGGGGCAAAGACTGTGTGTGCTGGGTGAGTGGGGTCTTTCATGATGCAGGTGGCCCTCTCCCTGCATCTGGAGGTGTAGATGTCTGTGATGGTGGGGAGACTGACTCCAACATCTTCTGTGCAGCCTTCACCACTCTCTGCAGAGCCTTTCTTTCTGCAGCTGTGCAGCCTCCATGCCACACGTTGATGCTGGAGCACAGGATGCTCTCCATTGCACACATGTAGAAGGAGGTGAGGACTGACAACACCATCGCCCATGATCGGGTCATCAGAGACTCTACTTCCTCAGACGGCTGAGAAGATCTGGTCTGGGAAGCTCAGTCCTCACCTCCTTCTACAGGTGTGCAGTGGAGAGCATCCTGTGCTCCAGCATCAACGTGTGGCATGGAGGCTGCACAGCTGCAGAAAAAAAGCTCTGCAGAGAGTGGTGAAGGCTGCACAGAGGTCTGTTGGAGTCAGTCTCCCCACCATCACAGACATCTACACCTCCAGATGCAAGAAGAGGGCCACCTGCATCATGAAGGACCACACTCATCCAGCGCATACACAATCTTTGCCCTGTTCCCCTCAGGAAGTAGGTTGAGCATCAAATGTTGAACCACTTGAGGAACAGCTGCTACCCTGAGGCTGTTAGACTCATGAATAATACATGATAAGAATAATCACTGCAAAATATCACATCATGCTGATCTGTTTTCCTGTTGCTGTTCATTTGTGACCATCTGCTCATACGGACTCATGCTCGTGCTGCTGCTTGTATTGATGTTTTTCTATTACGGTACATTGGTGCTTAGTGTATTTTTAGCTGATGTTTTTCTTAGATCATATCTTAGATGTTACTACTGTTCTTCTCTTACATTTTTTTGTTGTTGGATGTTACTGGGACCCGGTGTAAATAATCTCGTTTCATCACATGTACCACATGCGGTGGTAGAGGTTTTAATGTTTTCAATGTCATTTCTGTGCAAAATATGCTCATATTTTTCTTTTTTTAACCTCAAAGCAGTGAGCAGACAGACGAACAGCGTCATTACATCATCACGTTGCAGTGTCGTTACACCATCACGTAGTCTGCAGTGTCAAGTAGGTATCAGAATACTGTATAAGTGACGTGCAATTGGTGAAA
>JBBPBX010072554.1:0-18038 GCA_038048925.1 Garcialebias charrua
CAGTCCGAGACAGGAAAAAAGTCGCAAAAGTCCCAGAGGAAAGGCCGTAATTCTCTGTCCCCAGAGGACATGGAGAAATTACGTCGGTTTTTAAAAGATTTGGATGATACAGGCAAGGATAACAAGCCTGGAGTATTGTGCAGCACTGTCGTTGACAGATGCTCAGAGCACACAAATAACAACAATGCCACAGTTGCTGGCAGTCACAAAGATACTGATGGTCAGGTTGCTGACAATCAGGGTAATGACAGTCAAATCATTGACAGTCCAGAATGTGACAGTCAACAAAACATTGACTGTAACCATGACTTCATTGTTACGGAGTCTGAGCAACCCTCGTCAGAGCAAGGGGGGGAAAGCTCACTCACCGCTGAAAGTGGCTCGCCACGAACTGAACAGTCAGACCCATGTGTGTCTGCACTAACAGTACTGATAAATGAAGGTCACACAGTCGGGGGTAGGCGTGATAAACGTCAGAGAAAACCTGGTAAGTTCCTGTGTGACATTATCAGAAAGGGGCCCGCTAAGAAGGCTTACCTGTCCATCACGTTGGAAGGGGTCCTCAGAAAAGAGGCCCTCTTGGATGGTGGGGCAGACATATCCGTTATGTCACCCACACTGTTAGAAGAGCTACGGCTGGCCGCTAACGGTGTTGACAGGGAAATACCCCTCAGAGAATGTGCTATAGTTTTGCAGGGTCTCTCGGAGACGAGTACAACCCTAACAGCTATAGCAATGGTTCACATGCAGATTGGTGTAACGACACTATACCACCCGGTATACGTGTCCACCGTTGACTCATGCCCATTTTTGGTTGGCCAGGACTTTATAAACCGCTTCGACGCGGTTATAGATTATGGCGATCAGTCAATGTGGACCAGAGTGAGTCAACCACTGCCGATCGATATGCCTACACAGAGTAACACTGACCGTCTAACGGCAGGTACCGCGGAAGGCAAAAGGGAATGCTCAGACGAGAGCACAATCCCTGTGGATGAACCTTCAACTACAGGTGAGGCAGTAGAGGCCCAACAAGAGAGCCCCCTCTGCGAGCTGAAACAGTTGGCACTCACCGGACACTACCTACCACAGGTAGTCAATGGTGTTGAGATTCAAGGATCCCACACCGATGATGCTGTTCTGTCCCCTTGGACGGAGAAATCAGCGATCAGCCAAGCTTTCTTTGGAACCTTGGTTAAGAAACAGTTGGGTCTAGGAATGAACAGAAAGGCTTTCCGCTTTTCGCTAGACCCCAACGATAAACAGGTAATGACCGCTAAAGGGATCATTGACCTTAAACTAATCTGGAACCAACGAGAACTGGATCACCCGTTCCTCGTGGTCCCGAACTTACCACATGCAACCTACATAGGCTCCGATATTTTGGTAAGATTAGGTGTCCGAGTGGACGTCAGCAACAATGCACTGTGGTCACTAGATACAGCCACGAAGGACTCTCCTGTGTTAACCACAGAGAACCTTAAGGCTGGACAGACCATTCCAGAGGTCTGCCAGGTTGCTAACAGCCATAACACTGTGGTACCACCTCAGGTTATGAACAAGCCGGTGATGATTCACATCATGAAAGGACAGGCTATTGGAACAAAACAGGCATGCTTTCAACCATCTCCTATGTTTTTCAACTTAGGACTGTCCATGGAGGCCACATGCCAAGTGACCCTCGACGGCAGAACCACGACTGTCGCTGTGTGTAACACGAGCACAGAAGAGGTACTGATCCCAAAACGCTCGCAGCTCGGATGGTTGATCTCTACTGATTTTCATGATTTTGAACTAAGCATTCCATTTCTGGGAGGACTCCCAGAAAACTTGATCCCAAGTCATCATTCGGGGCGAGTCTTGTTCACAAAACCAACACAGGCCATAGCTCTTTTCTCCCCCACTGAGTCCGACCGGGACATTGTCCACAGGTTCGGTTTCAACCAAGGAGAAAGTCTAGGCCCTCAAACTTACAGTGCACTACCTGTTGACAGGTTTTATGACACTGAAGGGGACTCACTGGAGCTCCCCAGAGAACAAGAACCGCTCTCATTTGCTTCACAGATAGACCAGGTGGTCGCTCAGGCCGACGCCTTGGAAACTGATGAAGACAGGGACAAACTTCGCAAAGTTCTGCTAAAATATGAAAAATCATTCTCAACTGACTCGATGGATTGTGGGTTGACCACGCTCCACACAGTGAGCATTCCAACCCCGCCTGATGCTCCACCTGCATTTGTCAGACAATACAAGATTCCTCTGGCAGCACATCAACCTATCAGGGAAATCATTGATGACCTGTTAGGAAAAGGTATCATCCGATACTGTAACAGCACTTACTCTGCGCCTTTATGGCCGGTGTTAAAACCAAATGGTAAGTGGAGACTTACTATAGACTACAGAAAGCTAAACAAACAAGTTCCCTTATCCAGATGGCCTATGACGCAGCTCCAACAGGAGTTGCCCAAGGTCACCAATGGTAAGTACTTTTCGACCCTTGACATCGCCTCTGGTTTTTGGACCATTCCTGTGCGCGACGAGGATCAATACAAACTAGCTTTCACTTTTGGTGGCCGTCAATACACCTTCAATAGGTGTCCCTTTGGCTACGCTAACTCACCTGCAGAGTTCAACATCTTCTTGAACAAAGCATGTCCAGACGCCCGCGAGCGTGGGACACTGATTTATGTGGATGATGTCCTTTTGAGGCAGCCAACACTGGACTCACATCTGGCCGAAATCGACCACGTTCTGAATCAGCTGACAACTGCTGGTGCTAAAATATCACTGTCGAAGTGCCAGTGGTGCAGAACCAAGGTGGACTACGTTGGCCTACTTGTAGGTCCAGACGGAGTACAACCACAGCTGACTCGCACCCAAGGCCTTGACAATCTCAAAGTCCCCACCAATCTCAAAGAACTACAAAGTTTTCTTGGCGTGTGTAACTACTCGAACCAGTTCATAGAGAACTATGCAGACCTTGCAAAGCCACTGACTGAACTCCTAAAGAAAGACGTTCCATTCGTCTGGACTGACAAACAGCAGCAGGCAATGGACGCTCTTATAAACAGGATTAAGTCAGCCCCATGTTTAGCCTACCCAGACTACAACAAAGAGTTTTACTTGGAAGTGGGCTTCTCAGCTCATTGCATAAGTGCAGGTCTATACCAAATACACGACAGAGACAAACGTGTAGTGGCCTACGCCAGCAAAACGATGGCGGGCCCCGAGTTGAGATTCTCAGACTGTGAGAAAGCTCTACTGACCACAGTGTGGGCAGTAAAACATTTCTCCAGCTACATTGGTGGACAGAAAATCATTGTGGAAACACAACACCAGCCAGTGACGTTCCTGAACAGCCAACGCATCAGAGATGGTGTGGTAACAAACTCTCGTGTTGCAACGTGGCTCATGGCGCTTCAAAGTTTTAACCTAGACATACGTTATGGTCAAAACAAGAAGTCACATCTGGGGACAGACTTGGCACTCTGCCAAAAGTGTACACAAGATGTACCAGCGACCCAGCCGTTGGCTGAGGAAAAAACCCCTGTGACTGAAGACCCGAACCACCACTTCTTTGATGACAATATCTGCAAAGATATGACAACATTGTACGTGGATGGATCTTCATTCCTCCGCGACAAAATCTGTAGGGCAGGTGTTGGAGGGGTCCTCCTCCAAGACCAAGAACAGATTACCTTCAGCTACAAATTAGGCTCTCAGACTTCTCAGTACGCTGAGATTGCAGGAATCCTAATAGCTCTCCAGATGGTAGTAGCACGCTCCATCAAGACCCTAGTCATCTGCACTGACTCTAACTATGCTCGTTTGAGCTTCGCTTGTCACCTTGCTGTGTGGAAACAGAACGGTTTCCTAACAAGCGACAGAAAAGTGGTCAAACACAAAGAGCTTTTCATGGCATGTGATCACTTGGTGACATCACACGACTTACAGATCTACTGGAAGAAAGTTCCAGGACATTCTAGAGTCCCAGGCGATGACAAGCACTACAATGACATTGCGGATTCCTTAGCCAAAGAAGGAGCCGACGAAGGTCCTCTATGGTCCTTCGACTCCTCCTGGTTGATCAAGACTCTGTCAACACAACCTGCTGTTGAGGTTATGGCAGTCACACGTGCACAGGCCGCGGCCAGACCTGCTGACAACGCAGTCTCTGTACGGCCTGCACTGACTGACCCAGACATCATCCAACAGCAAAAGTCGGATCCTGCTATCAACTACATGATACTGTACCTGACTGATCCAGACAAAAACACTCCGACTAAAGACGAACTGGATTCCGATCCAGACCTTAAAGTCCTTTACCAGCTGCGCAAACAGCTAAAACTAATCAAGGGCATCCTAACTTTCGCTCATGGACCAACGTCCTCACCTGTGTTCGTGGTTCCCCATGACCAAAGGGGGGTGATGTTAGTTCATGCCCATGATCTCCCGTCCGCAGGACACAAAGGAGATAAAGCCACGCTGACGGCATTAAAACAAATTGCCTATTGGCCTGGAATGAAAAAGGATGTCAAGGACTACATTGAAGGGTGCGTGGTGTGTGGCCAGTTTCAGCCAACCAGACCACTTCACAGAGCACCACTGCAAAGTAGAGGCATTGCATTCCCATGGTCTGACCTCCAGATCGACTGGGTTGGACCACTCACTAAGAGCTCTAGAGGAAATAAATATTTTCTCACGGTAACCTGTGCATTTACCAAATGGGTAGAATGCCTACCAGCTCCTAACGACACAGCACAAACAACTGCTATGTTGTTAATGAATCATATATTCTCAAGGTTTGGACTTCCCCTTCGGGTGAACTCAGACCAAGGTACACACTTCACAGGTGAAGTGATGAAAGAACTGTGGAAGACGCTAGGCGTCAAGGCCAACTTTCATGTCGGCTACCACCCACAGGCTTCAGGCCAAGTCGAGAGAGCGAACAGAACTGTGGTGAGTATTTTGAAGAAATACGTGGCCGCAAATCACAAGGACTGGGATGTGAAACTCCCTCTGGTCCTCATGGCCATAAGAGCCACTCCACACACATCAACTGGCATCTCTCCCTTCGAGATGATGACCGGTCGACAAATGACTCTCCCTCTACACCTGTTGTACCAACCAGGTGACGCCGTCATGGCGACAGCCTACACTACACAACAATACATGAAAGATTTAGCACTTTGAGATTTTCATTAATGAAAAGTGCGTTATAAATTGAATTCATTATTTGAATGTACACCTCAGAAACACTTTTGCTTTCGCCCAGAAAAACCTGGAAAGGTCCGCTGAAGGACGCAAGGCGTACTATGACCAGAAGGCCTCTCACAATGAACTCCAAGTGGGAGACAGAGTCTGGTACTATACGTTCGCCCCAACAACCGGGAAAGGAGAGTCCGGGACCGGAACTCTCGCCCGCAAACTA
The DNA here is from genome assembly GCA_038048925.1 of Garcialebias charrua. Taxonomy (NCBI): domain Eukaryota; kingdom Metazoa; phylum Chordata; class Actinopteri; order Cyprinodontiformes; family Rivulidae; genus Garcialebias; species Garcialebias charrua. The sequence goes on from JBBPBX010072554.1 coordinate 5,432, forward strand.
ATGCCCAGGTGGACTGGACCTCATCTGATAACAGATAAAGTGTCCTCAGTCGTCTACGAAATCAAAATCAGCAAAGGCCGTAAAGAGCCAATTGCTAAATGGGTACATCGAAATCAGATCAAACCTTACAAGGCGTTCAATGACTCCACTAAAGACAAAGATCTCACAAACTCACCGACTTCATGGGATAATAAGGTCGTACAAACACAAGTTAGTAAATAAACTAATCAGGTTTAAACTACCATATTTCCCACCCTATAAGTCGCATTGTCTAACTTGAACTTAGAAACGCTAAGTCTAAAACCCACAACAAAAAACTAACCTTAACAACCGTTTAAATCCACGAGATTTAATTTGACCTCGGTCATAAAGTTGAGACCTGTTTTGCTTGTGTGTTGCACTTTGGAATCTGACGACAAGAGTGTGTCGAAGCAGTGAAACGTTGTTTCCTTGTTGTTTAGTCATTACTGTTGTCATTAGTTGAGATACTGTTTGGTTCTGAACACTCCCAGCCAAAAAGGTTTTGTATTAACATTGGTTAATGAATGATATGGATTTAACTATGCCAACATGCAGTTCGTTTTGTTAAATCTCAGTCGTTGAAGAGCCAATGTAGTTTAAAGCTACCCGAGGTACCATAAACTACACTGGTCTCACAATTTCTAAATTGAACCGATTCGATCGTTTCTATTCTAGATTATCTATTCATTTTGATGAGTCTCGCCATAGACTTCAAAATTGATTAGGAATACTAAATCCTACGTCGTTCGTCTAAAAGACAACAGACATTTAGATCAAACTATATTTCATTTTTCTACTTTAGTTTAACCTAAACTAATTAGTGAATGGAGGAATAGTTTGGAATTAGAGGCCTTCGTTACAGAAGCCCTCCAAAATTCTATAGGTATAGATCCCTATATCTAATTTACAGAATTGTTCCACCCCTTAATTAGTAAGTGTAGCTGTTCTAAACCATGATAGCTTACATACCAGGTGCATATAGGTAAGGCTTAATGTAAAATCCCAATCATAAGCCCACCTTAAAAAACCACATAATTGCATGACACATAGAACCAGAGTGGCACTGACTGGAAACCAACCAGCCAACAACCTTCGATGTGGGGACCTGCAGCTCCAACGCTTGGTCTTCAACCTTCATCCAAGGGTCGCCTCCTCTGCGTCAATCGAGGGATCCCCTCTACATGCTGATTATGAAAACAATTGTTGCTGATGATATCACCAACTCTAATCGTGGTGGAATTACTGCTGTGGAATTACCGCTGTGGATTATAAGACTTTGCTTTCCAAGGGATCACAGGCTTTGTTTTCCAGGAGTTAACAGACTTTGTTTTCCAAAGGAGTAAAAGCTTTTCGCAATGGGATTACCTCTGAACAGTATGAAATTTCCAAAAACTTTATGGGATTATAATTTTTGATTTTTCTCTTCCACTTGCTGGATTACTTCAAGATCAAAGACAGTTCAAGGTTTCCTTTCGTGTTGGACCCCATCCCCAAGGACTGGCGATGGCTTCCAAAAGGGGGGAGATGTAATGGACCTACCCAGGGTCAAACTAGGGTTTTCGAACTGTCCAGTGATGACCTTTACTGACCACTCAGTAAAGCAAGACATTTACTACAAAATCATTCATTTAGCTATAATCTGATAAATATAGTCACCAAAAGAGACTATTTCTATCTTTGATTTTATTCTAATGTGATCAAAAGAATAACTTTTGTCATTTTCATGATGTGTGCTTTTAAGCTGTGTCATTCTGTAAGAGTTAAACTGTGTTCACTGCTGTGTTTAAAGGTGAAGCCTTCGGGTCACAGAGACCGGACGGTTTTGTTTAGAAACTCAGAGACAGTCTCATGAGCTGGGCTCCAGCTTTATCTATCTTTTTCCTAAACATTTCTCTCTGCTGCTGTTTGTAACCTTGGGTTTGATAAGGCAAGTGAACTCCTCTCTGTGTTCCTGTCTTTTTAAGTTCTAACTGTGCGGAAACGCTTCAGTCTTTGAATGGACAGAGAGTTCGAATGGACAGAGACCTGAAAGCTCTCTGCCTTGCAGCTGGTCAAGCTTGGTCAAGAGCCAAAGACTAACTTGTCAGCTAGAACTGATGGACGCCTCCATCCAGTTCCCCGAGCAAAAGCTCCAAAGTTCCTAATGAACTTTCTTTGAGAAACATCTCGTCTTGAAGTCGGCCAGAAGCTGCCACATGTTTCTGACGGCTGACGCGGATCCGAGGAGACGTTGGAAGTAAACGACCAGTTCAGACGTACGAGGGCCGGAAGGACTCTGTGCACCTGGGAGGCTGGTAATATCTTTATCAGACGCATCGTCAAAAGGTAAAGCTGTTTACAAACGTACCTGGGATTTAGCCGAAGTCGGATGGAAAGTGTCATCTCTGGTTACACTCGAGATAAATAACTTAATCTCTCCAACCTCTTATTCCTCCTTTTCCCTTTCCCTCTCAATCTTAAGCTGGAAACTATTTTAAGCTGAAGAGCCCCTCAGACTAAATATGTGTAACATCTAGTATTTATGTCTGTTGTGTTAAATCAAGTGTGCTGACGTATTTGAATTGAAAGAAAGTGAAATCATGTCAATCAAGTGTAATGGTGTTAATTTAGTTGATTTATTTTAAATAAATGATAGTGTCTCTTTGACATATCAAACTAAGTTAACGTGTCCATTGTCACTTAATGGCTCTGTTTATTTATCCATCATAAAGATCACAGAAATATTGAATAAACTGAAAAAGAAGAGAATCCGTGAAATTACTATTCAATCTGAATAAGTAAATTAAGGTAAAAAGGAGGTCAGTATTAAACTGACCCCCTCTAAACCCTTTACAGAATCATGGAGTGGACTTTGAGTAGACGTTAAACTGTGCTGTGGGTTTAACTGGTTCTAACCCAGGAACTGTAAATTAATAAATCACAAAAAGTTTCCGTCTCTGGGTGGAGATGCAGTAAATGTTTGACTTTTTACAATAAACACACAGTCAGAAAAAAACATCTCTATCCAACACTTGATTATTGTCATTTTGATGTTCTGACTTTGTTGAATCAAGTTTTTTTTTCTCAATAGAGTTTTTAATGCTAATAGTGTGGTGGACCACTAGGGGACTCTACTCACACCCAGAGGACCGGAGGTTTTACCGGATGTTTTATTGTGAAAGGGTTGATGTAAAAGGTGTGTTTTTGGTGCTTACCGCCAGAACTGTTGGAGTTGAGTAAAGTGAAGTTCTGCATCCCGTCTTCTGTGTCGTCTTTTCATCTCCTCCACACTGGTGACCTCGTGAATTGAACATGTCGACATCTGAAGGTCCAGCCAGCTCTTCTCAGATGTCTGCTGCTGTGGAACCTCCACAGGCGGCCCCGCTCGCTTTTTCGGTGGCCGTTAAAATCCCAGACTTCTGGCCACATGACCCTCTGTCATGGTTCGTCCACATCGAAGCACAATTTGCTCTTCGCGGGATTTCTTCAGACGACACCAAATACCACTATGTGGTCGCCTCGCTGGATCCGCTGTCCACCCGGCGAGCAATGACCCTGCTCTGGGACCCTCCGGCACATGGAAAGTACGCCGCCCTCAAGCAGCTCCTCCTGCGGCGTTACTCCCTCTCCGACACGGAGCGCGCCAAGAAACTTTTTTCCCTCTCCGGCTTGGGCGATGGCATAGCTCTTGAGCTGATGGAGAGCACGTTGTCTCTGCTGGGATCAGACGACAGTGGGTTTCTTTTCATCCACCTCTTCCTCCGTCAACTCCCGGCTCCAGTGCGCGCGGTGCTGGCCAACTCTCCGCTGCTTCAGCAGAATGACTACCGCTCGCTGGCGGAAGAAGCCAACCGCATCCTCCTGGCTACGAGGACCTTCACAGTCCAGGCGGCGGTCCCCGGATCTCCAGCAGCACCTGAGCTTCAAGCAACGCCCTCAGCGCCGGACGAGCCATCGGTGGTAGCAGGGGTCGCTACCCGCAGGCGGACAGGAGCCGCCTTTTGCTACTACCACCAGCGGTTCGGCGCCAAAGCACGACGGTGCATCCCGCCGTGCAGCTTCAAGCCGCAGGGAAACGACAACGCCAGCGCCCGCTAGCAGCCGCGGCCGTTGGCGACAAGGAAAGGCTGCTTTTCATCGAAGACTCGAGGTCGGGGAGGCGGTTTCTGGTGGATTCTGGTTCACAGAAGAGCCTCGTTCCCCCGACTGGCTCCGACAGGTTGGCAGAAGGCTGCGGGCCGCTACTAACCGCGGCTAATGGCTCTCCCATCAAGACATTTGGTGAAAAGTTGGTGACTGTTTGTTTCCATGACCAGGACTTCCAGTGGAACTTTGTTGTCGCTGCGAGCTCAGTTCCTATTTTAGGGGCTGATTTTCTTTGTGCTCATGGACTCCTTGTTGATATTGCTAACAGACATTTGATCGACGCTGTGTCTTTTTCGTCACTGCCTTGTGCTACACGAGGAGCTGGGCCTTTAATGCATGCTAACTTTTTAGCTTCGGATAACGTGTTTCAGCGTTTATTGTCAGAGTTCCCCTCACTGACTGTTCCTAATTTTGCCAACACAAACTCAAAACATGGGATCGAACATTATATCCCCACAACGGGTCCTCCGGTTTTCGCGCGTGCATGCCGCCTCAATGTTGCTAAGCTAGCAATCGCGTGGGAAGAGTTTGCTAGCATGGAGCGTTTAGGCATTGTGCAACGTTCAAACAGTCTGTGGGCCTCCCCCTGTACACGGTGCCCAAGGCAGACGGCAAATGGCGACCATGTGGGGATTTCCGCCGCCTTAATAACATCACAGAAAACGATCGTTATCCCATCCCCCACATCCAGGATTTTTCAGTGCACCTGGCTGGGACCTCCATTTTTTCTAAAGTAGATTTAGTACGGGGATGTCACCAGGTTCCTGTGCATGTGGAGGATGTTCCTAAGACCGCTGTGATCACTCTGTTCGGCCTTTTCGAGTTTTTGCGCATGCCTTTTGGTCTTAAAGGTGCAGCCCAAACGTTCCAGCGGTTGATGGATTCAGTCTTAAGGGGATTGTCCTTCGTGTTTGTGTACTTAGACGACATCCTTGTGGCTAGCAGCTCGGCTGAACAGCACATGTCCCACCTCCGTGAGGTTTTTCAGCGCCTAGCAGCACATGGCCTGATTGTAAACATAGCAAAATGCCAGTTTGGGTTGCCAGTCATTGATTTTTTGGGCCACCGCATTTCTGCCAGTGGTGCTGTCCCATTACCAAACAAAGTGCAGGTGGTGTCCAATTTTCCACAGCCCAGTCTGTTAAAGCGTTACAGGAATTTTTGGGGATGGTTAATTTCTACAACTGTTTCCTCCCCAGGGCAGCACAACTGCTGTGACCGCTCTATGGAGCGCTAAAAAAGAAAAAGCCCAACGACAGTGTTGACTGGAAACCAGAACGCCTCCAGGCATTTGGTGATGCTAAAACTGCATTGGCCACTGCTGCCCTTTTGGCCCATCCATCCCCAAAGGCACAAATAGCTTTGACAACAGACGTATCTGATGTTGCGGTGGGGGCTGTGTTAGAACAGCAGGTTTCCGGGGTTTGGCAACCGCTTGCATTTTTCAGCCGTACGCTACGGGACAATGAGCTTAAATACAGCGTTTTTGACAGGGAGTTGCTGGCACTTTACCTGGCTACACGCCATTTCAGGTTTTTCCTGGAAGGCCGCCAGTTCACTGCATACGTTGACCACAAACCCTTGGTGTTTGCTATGTCAAAAATTTCTGACCCCTGGTCTGCTCGCCAGCAACGCCACCTCGCAGCGGTGTCTGAATTTACTACGGACATTCAGCATGTGGCTGGCAAATCCAACGTGGTGGCCGACTGTCTCTCCCGGGTGCTGATCTCTCCCGTGTACGTTGGCATCGATTTTTCTGCTATGGCTGCGGACCAACGTAGCGACGCAGAAATACTCGAGCTCCAGTCCGGGCCCACAGGCCTCGAGTTGGAGGAACGGCAGGTGAATGACGGAGGTCCTCTCCTGCTCTGTGACGTTTCTACTGGCAGGCCCCGCCCTCTGGTTCCAGTTTCATGGCGACGCCGCATTTTTGACTCTTTACATTCCCTTTCTCATCCAGGTGTTAGAGCCTCTGTGAAACTGGTCGGTTCGAAGTTTGTTTGGCCCGGTCTGCGTAAAACGGTTAAGGAGTGGGCAGCACCGTGTGTCCCATGCCAGTGTGCTAAGGTCAACAGGCACACCAAAGCGCCTTTGGAACCTTTCTCCATTCATAGTCGGTGGTTTGACCATGTGCACGTAGACCTGGTGGGCCCTCTGCCTCCATCACAGGGTATTACTCATCTGCTGACTATGATTGACCAGACCACCAGGTGGCCTGAGGTGGTTCCTCTGGCATCCACAACGTCTGCAGTGGTGGCCCGGGCATTTTTGTCTACCTGGGTTGCGCGTTTTGGCCCCCCTTCAGACATTACATCGGACAGGGGCCCTCAGTTTGTTTCTGAGCTTTGGTCTACCATGGCCAAGGGTCTGGGGACTAACGTCCACAGAACCACCGCTTACAACCCCCAAGCTAATGGTTTGTGTGAACGGTTTCACAGGTCATTGAAAGCTGCACTTCGTGCTGCATTGACCGGTGACAACTGGATTGACCGTCTTCCCTGGGTTTTGTTGGGTTTACGTACCGCAACCAAAGAGGACCTGAGCTCTTCCCCGGCTGAACTGGTTTTCGGTCAGCCTGTGCGCGTCCCCGGCGAGTTTTTACCTGAGGTTCCCTCACCACAGTTCGCTCCACCGTTGCACCATTTTTCATCTCAGGAGGGCTCTTTTCGTGTCCCTGGCCCGGTACACCATTGTTTACCGCAGTCATTTGTCCCTAAGAGCCTGGAGTCCTCTAAATTTGTTTTTGTCAGACACAATGCACACAGGACACCACTACAGCCTTTGTATGATGGCCCATTTCGGGTTCTCCAACCAGGTCCAAAACACTTCCTTTTGGATTTAGGAGGTCGTACTGAGACTGTCTGTATCGATAGGGTTAAACCAGCTCATGTTATGTCAGATGATCAGGTTGTTACGGCCCAGGCTCCTCGCAGGGGCAGACCTCCATCCGCGTTGCTAACGGACTGCTGTCCTCCTTCCAGAGACTCTCAACGGCCAACGGAGCTCAACTCTTCTGCAGGCCCTCCTCGTTGCCCTCCGCTTCATCACTGGTTATGCAGGGCCCAGGTTCAGCAGTTCTGGTCGTTTGATCAAACCCAAAATTCTGGACTAGTGATGGACCTTCCTGGGTTTTCTGGGGGGGCGTGTGTGGTGGACTACTAGGAGACTCTATTCACACCCAGAGGACCGGAGGTTTTACCTGATGTTTTATTGTGAAAGGGTTGATGTAAAAGGTGTGTTTTTGGTGCTTACTGCCAGAACTGTTGGAGTTGAGTAAAGTGAAGTTCTGCATCCCGTCTTCTGTGTCGTCTTTTCATCTCCTCTACAATAGCATAGATCATTTTCTGTACAGTATTACATTTTATGCTGCTCTCCTGAGATTGATGTAACATGAACAAAATACAAAATTGAGAATGAAATTCCATCCATCCATCCAAAGGTGGGCACCAGCCCGCTAATGCGCTAATACGCTAATAGCGGACCTAAATAATTTGTTAGCGCTATAGCGGATTTACAAATTTTTATAATTCATAAGCGGATTTGTGCTATTTCTATTTAAAATGCAGTACCGCTAATAACTAATTATCTATCAGTAAAAACGAAAAAAAATTTACGGGCTCTTAAATCAACCGGACGACTGCTCACGGACCACATCCGGTCAGCGCCGGATGTGGTCCGTGAGCAGTCGTCCGGTTGATTTAAGAGCGGGGCCCGCCCTAAGGGGCCCTATTGGCTATTACCTGTTATGCGTCACCACTACGCGACGCGTCAGCGCCTCATTTGCCCTGCTTAAAATGGCTACCACAGAAGCGAGCCCGCATGAAGGACTTACTTTACAAGTAAACACGGTAAAAACAATTATTTCTTTGCTGAGAAAAAATACATTTCTTAGCTGACTTTATAGCACAAGGGTTCCTGAGCTTAACCGTTTCACGAAATGGTAAAATCTGCTGGATTAGAAAAAGTAGTTCGCCATTTCATGCGCGTGGGTGGGACGGCTTTATTTCTTTAAATTTAGCTAAATAAACGCTTAAAAAATTATATTTCTTCACTGACTTTATAGCACAAGGGTTCCTGAGCTTAACTGTTTCACGAAATAGTCAAATCTGCTGGATTTAAAAAAGTAGTTTGCCATTTGCACTTTAGCGCTTTTAAAATTAGCTTCCGCGAGTTTTCCTAAGACATAAGCGCTTTTGAAATTACGGACCTAAATAAATTAATAAGCGCTTTAGAAAAAGCGGAACTAATTTTTGGATTAGCGCTGCCCAGCACTGCATCCATCCATTCAACCATCCATCCATCCATCCATCCATCCATCCATCCATCCATCCATCCATCCATCCATCCATCCATCCATTCATTTTCTTTCACTTATCCATGGTCAGATCACAGAGAACGTCCAGGAGAAAAACCCAGTTGTCTCATTCCCCAACAACACTCTCCATCCAGTTTCTGGATCAGAAGATATTCCAAAGTCAAAGAAAACTTATAATCTGTGTCTGTTCCTGGAGCTCCTCTCAGTAATGCATACCCTAAAAACAAGCAGAAGGCTTCCTAACCTGGTTCTGAAGCACCTCAGCTATGTCTTTTGAAGCAATGGAGCAGTAACTTCTACAAGCTGAGGTGGCTCATTTCAATCACTTGTACCCAGGATCTTGTTTTTTAAGTTGTAATCCACACCTTGTGAGTGTAGGTGAAGTTTGGAACCTGGACCAATAAATCAAAAAACTTTCTCTATGGTTCAGCTCTTTCTTCACCACAACAGACTAAGAATTTATTTACATTATTGCAAACAAATGACTCAAAATATTGAGATATTTGATATTTGATATTTGAAAGAAATTGTCCAGATGAACTGATTGAGAATGAGCGGACTCAAAATATTGATTGTGTCTTAATGTTTTTGAAGAAGTTGTATTTCAATGTACTTACAAGCAGCCTAAGTGTTATGAATCTTTTTTAAATATTTTATAAGTGTTGATTTTACTGATAAAATGACAGGGCAGAAATAAGAAGCAAGCTGTTGGACACAAGCTTCTTCTAATAAACTTAATTTTTATAGTAAGGTTGTATTTTATTTTGGTACAAGTAAAAAAGTTTGTTCAGGGTGAATGGATGGCTACACAGAAGTCTGTTGGAGTCAGCCTCCCCACCATCACATACATCTACACCTTCAGATGCAAGAAGAGGGCCACCTGCATCATGAATGAGCCCACTCACCCAGCACACACTTTTTTCCCTGCTCCCCTCAAGAAAGAGGTTGTGGAGCATTAAGTGTAGAACCACTAGACCAGTTGTTCTTAACCTTTTTTGAGCTACCGAACTCTCCAGTTTCATATGCCCACTCACTGAACCCCTCTTTTGTAATAAATAAAATGTGATTTTTTTTCCTCCAAATTCTACAACATCACCTTGCTCAAAGTCTAGTGACTAGACTGAGGAACAGCTTTTACCCTGAGGCTGTTAGACTCATGAATATCTATCCAGGATAATCACTGTGAAAAATCACATCATGTTGCTGCTGATCTATTTCATGCTGCTGCTGATCTATTTCTTGTTGCTGTGTGTGTTTAATTTTAATTACATTTAAAATTTATTTTAGCTGTTTTTATATAAAAGTCCGACCAAGGACTGGGTTTGCAAATTAGCCTGCGGCTAGAAAACCTTCAAACAAACAAAAAAACAACAACAATGGTTGCTTTGTTTTTAACATGTAATATTGTTTATTGTGCTAATAAACTTGAATGAATGATTGAATGAATTTGTGCTCATCTGCTCACACAGACTCCTGTTTGTGCTGCTGTTCAGCATATTGTTTTTATGCTACTAGTGCTAAGTGTATTTTTAGTTAACATTTATTTTCTTAGTTCATATCTTAGATCTTATTACTGTTTTTCTTTTACATTTTATTTTTTTGCTGGATGTAAATGGGACCCTGTGAAACTGTACAGGTCTCATATTCTCAGCAGTAGTCTACACAGCATGTTGGATAGATTAATGAGAAGTTGTAGTCATGGTGTGCGTTTCACTGGATTTAAGCAAGAAACACCAAACTTAGTCACCTTACAAAAATGCACTATCTCTATACTAAAATCACATCTCAGGCCTTCCAACTTCCTGTATTTTTTCTGGCAATGGTTGTTTTTGCTGCAGCACTATCTTATGAAACCCTGCCACACATTTATTAGGACTTTCAAACATGTTAGATGCCTGCAGAAGAGTTGATCCTCTCCTGCAGACTGGGAAAGCTGGGCAGATTTGAAAAGCGCAGAGGACAGATTGAAACAAAAAGGGAAGGAAAGATGGAAGGAAACTTGTAATGCAATTTTCAAAAGGGAATTTGATTTCATCTAGCAAGTATTTGGAAAGAAAAGAGAGGCAGGCTCCAGGGATGAAGCGCTCCTTTGTGTAAGCTTTCGGGGGTTATAAAAAAGCACTGCTTTAATTTATGTTTGAGAATACAGGAGGAGCTGCGGTGGAAAAGTCTGGGGCAAGTCCCGGGCATGGTTTTGATTAAAAGTTATGAGGTACTGTAGGAAAGGTTGCCAGAGTTTTTTTGCACATTCATAATTCCAGCCATCAGCCAGCACTCAGTCTGCTCAAAACTCAGAGGGGAAAAGACACCAAATGAGAAAAGCATACCTAAGCCAACATAGGGAAATGGTATGAACTTAAAAACAAAGTCTGGTAAAAATAAAAAATAAAGGCTGATGATTTTTTTTTACAGAATTGAATCAGACAATGTTTGACAGCTCTTAAAGTGTGCAGGACATATAATTGAGGCTTTTCTGAGCAAAACAAACATTTTAGATAGGAGGTAAAATGTGAAGAGAAAAAAAATTGAAATCCTGTAGCCATCTACTCAACCACTTTGGTTATCATCGTATGAACGACTGGAAATACAAAAGCAGCAGGTTGGTGGAGTCAACAACTGCAAGTTTAAACATGTTACTTCAGAAGCTGGAAAAGGTATAGAAAGGTAAGAAAAGCCAGAAAAAAAACTAAAAAGTCTCAAGCTAAAATAGTTCACAAATATCTCGGTTATCCTGCCAAAATACATACTGACATAAACAATTATAGGCACGCAGAAGACCTGGTCCAGTTGGGACATTGTTAGTGCAGACCATGTCGATCAGAAAAGAGGATAAATAAGGAAAAAGTGGGCGTAGCTCTGAAACAGTTTGGCAGGAGTTTCTATGTCACTGGGTAAGTTTTATCCAACATTTATTTATTTATAATTACATGTAAGTTGATCCACTTGCAGACCAGAGATCAGTATACAGAATAAATTATTCAGAGGAGAGAAGCTGCACATCTAGAACAGGCAGCAATGTGGGAACTAATGGGTACCACATGGAACATCCAGATGCCACAGTAACTCAGTGCTGGAATTAATGGATGAGGATCTCAGCACGCCAGGAAGATTATGGTCACTCAAGATAGATTATTCATCATATTCAATATTGTTTTATTGTAAACAAAGAGAACAACAACTGTGTCTGTCATCAGGACAAAGGTACTGGACCCTGCAACATCCCATGTAATCCCATCAGGACACAGGTAATGGACCCTTTAACACCCCATGTAATCTAATCAGGTACCAGTACCACTGGACCCAGGTACCAGTATCACTGGACCCTGCATCTCCTGTAATCTCAGGACACAGGTACTGGACCCTACAACATCCCATGTAATCCTATCAGGCAACAGGTACTAGACCCTGCAACACCGCAGCAGGACACAGGTACTAGACCCTGCAACACCCCATGTAATCTCAACAGGACACAGGTACTGGACCCTGCAACACCTCAGCAGGACACAGGTACTAGACCCTGCGACACCCCATGTAATCGCAACAGGACACAGGTACTAGACCCTGTGACACCCCATGTAATCTCAACACACAGGTACTAGACCCTGCGACACCCCATGTAATCTCAGCAGGACACAGGTACTGGACCCTGCAACACCTCAGCAGGACACAGGTACTGGACCCTGCAACATCCCATGTAATCTCAGCAGGACACAGGTACTGGACCCTGCAACACCTCAGCAGGACACAGGTAATGGACCCTACAACATCCCATGTAATCTCAGCAGGACACAGGTACAGTACTGGACCCTGCAACATCCCATGTAATCTCAGCAGGACACAGGTACTGGACCCTGCAACGTCCCATGTAATCTCATCAGGGCACAGATATTGGACCCTGCAACATCCCATGTAATCCCACACTGTGTCTTAATGTCTGGCATGAGCCAGACTACAGGTTCATTAACCCATGCCTTCTAATAAGTTGTACAGTTTTATTTACATCCTGTTATGTAAACACGCTACTACCATCAGTGACTTCTGGTTGGTTTGAAATAATTCACAGCGTACTAACATAAAATAGGATTTTTTTAAAAGTGTTTATTGAAAAAAATTTTTTTTATGTAAACTAACATACACACAATGCCA
>JBBPBX010072555.1:0-18038 GCA_038048925.1 Garcialebias charrua
GTGACGTGAATGTTCGCTACGGCAGAACTGAGTCGGAAAATCTGTTTCCATCTGTCGTTTTGCGCATCTGCTCATTTTCGTAGATCCCAAAAACCACCTCAAGCGAGCGTATAAACTTTTTGGCGAATTTGAGGAAGTAAATACGGATTTTGCCGTTTCCATTAAGCTTTTCTGCTGCGATACTTCAAAATGTGCAGCTAGAAACCTTGATGGAAACACGGCTACTGACTGGTATGTTTGTTAAGAAGTCTAGTACCCAGTTAGAAATGGAGGGGCTTAGTCCTAGTGTGAATAGTTTGTCCATCAGGGTTTGGGGGATCATGGTGTTGAAGTCCACAAAGAGCAGATGGATGTAAGAGTCTTTCTGCTCCAGGTGGTTGAGCGCAGTGTGGACCACAGAGGAGATGGCATCCTCTGTTGATAGGTTCTCACGGTATGCATACTGATGAGGGTCCTCGTTGATGTTGATGGTTGTTTTGATGTGGGTCATGACCAGTTTTTTGAAGCAGTTAGCGACTATTGGAGTGAGGGCCACTGGTCGATAGTCATTCAGACCAGTCACTGTAGAGCTTTTTGGGACTGGGATGATGGTGGCGGTCTTCAGGCAAATGGGAACTGTCTACAGGGTAAGTGAGGCGTTAAATGATGACTGAGCAAGATGGCTGCCGGGGTGCAGACATACAGTTTGGTAGGTCCTGAGTGTTTGTTACAAAAATTCTTCAAAAACATCAAAAGGCCTCGGATTTTGCCATCATCTTATTTGCTTATTGTTTTTATATCTTTTTATCTACTTCTGAGCTTAACATGCCCAAGGAAAAGTGACAATCTACGGTAATCTTTTTACCAGCTAAAAAGAGTCAACATCTTCTCTTCACAAGGCTGCTGGATTATGGCCATGCTAGGCCACCCCCAGGTAAAAAGGAACAATCTAGCACAGGGGTGTCAAACATATGGCCCGCGGGCCGGATCTGGCCTGCCAGGGGCTTTAGTCAGCCCGAGGATAAATCTGAATTTAAAAAAAGAATAAACGTTATTTTCTTAAAAATCTGCAGTTCCTATGTTGTCCACTAGATGCGCTGTGGTTTAGTCAGTTCACTATCACTACAGCTACCAGGGCTACCACCTCTGCTACATGGGCTACCACCACTACAGCTACCAGGGCTACCACCTCTGCTACCAGGGCGACCACCACTACAGCTACAAGGGCTACCACCTCTGCTACATGGGCTACCACCACTACGGCTACCAGCTCTGCAACCTGGGCTACAACCACTGCAGCCACCTGGGCTACAACTACAGCTACCTGGGATATCACCTCTGCAGCTACTTGGCCTACAACCACTACAGCTACCTGTGTTAAAACCTATGCAGCCAGCTGGGCTACAACCAGTGGTGGGCCTCCGACCGCTAGGGAGCGCTAAAGCGCTAATCCGCTTATAGCGGACCTAAACAATTTATTAGCTTTACAGCGGATTGCCTAACTTTTATAATTCATAAGCGGATTTGTGCTATTTTTATTTAAAATGCAGTACCGCTAATAACTAATTATCTATCAGTAAATACGAAAAAACTTATTTACGAGCTCGGACGACTGCTAACAGACTATATCCTGTCAGCGCCGGATGTGGTCCGTGACAAAAAAGCGTCCCCCTCAGTCTCTTGGTGTGTGCTCTCTCTATAGCAGTTAGCAGCCAGTGTGTTACTCTGCAGCCTTATTGCTTGTTTTCGAAGAGTCAGACGAAGACTTTTTAACATGGAGGGTGAACTTATGGATGTTTCTCAGCGGCCTACGCGACGCGTCTGGATTTTAAAAAGTTCGCCATTAGCACTCTTCAAAATGGCGTCCGCGACGGCCACAGAAGCCAGGATTTTACAACAAAACACGGTAAAACAATTATTTCTTTGCTGAGAAAAAATATATTTCATAGCTGACGTTATAGCACAAGTTCTTCTGAGCTTGAGAGTTTCACGAAATGGTCAAATCTGCTGGATTTAAAAAAAGTAGTTCGCCATTAGCACTGTTCAAAATGGCGGCCGCGACAGCCACAGAAATTAAGAACATAAAATAGCTGACAGGGCAGCAAACTTACATACTCAGGGAATCACAAGGAACTCAGGAGACAGAGGCAACAGGAGACAATGCCAGGACAACGATAAACACAGAGATACAGACTTATTTTTGATTTGATTTGATGTTTATTCATTCATTTTAAAAGAACAATACAAAACAGTTTCATCAGATACAAGAATACAAGTAGGATAAAATGAAAGGAGCAGAAAGAAGATGAAATCTTATTATATCTGCCCCTTATTTCACAGTTTGTTCAACCAATGATAACCTTCAAACTACATCACAAAATGAATAACTCTACTTAATTTTTCTAATACACAAACTACATCACAAAATGAATAACTCTACTAAATTTTTCTAACTGTAATACACAAACACACTAAGCTACATCATAAGTACAACATAAGTGTAATACACAAACACACTAAGCTACATCATATAT
Source organism: Garcialebias charrua (assembly GCA_038048925.1). NCBI lineage: Eukaryota > Metazoa > Chordata > Actinopteri > Cyprinodontiformes > Rivulidae > Garcialebias > Garcialebias charrua. Next base: position 2,514 of record JBBPBX010072555.1, read on the forward strand.
AGTTTTTGAGCAAGTCCTTTTTGACCTTTTTCTTAAATGTATACATTGATTTTGCATTTTTAACATCACTCTCCAGAGCATTCCACAATCGAACTCCCTGAATTGAGGTAGACCGTCCCTTTAAGCTGGTTCTGAATTGTGGTTTGATGAATATCTCTGTCCCTTTGAGATTGTAATAACTTTGTCTTTTTATAAAATTTCTTTGGATATTTAAAGGTAATGTGTTATTATGAGCCCTATACATAACTGATAAAATACTATATTCTACCAATTCCTGGAATTTCAATAAATTTAGCTGAAGAAACAAGGTGTTTGATGGGTGACTGAAATGTTTTCTGGTGATTACTCTTACAGCTCTCTTTTGTAAAATAAAAACAGGCTTTGTAATTGTTTTGCACGCTTTTCCCCAAACCTCAATACAATAGATTAAATGTGGAACAATGATTGTGTTATACAACATATACAGAGCTTTATCAATTAAAAAATCCCTGACTTTATATACAGGTACATGAACACACAGCATGACAATCACAAACACCTGGACAACAAAATGGAGGAGATAAGCAAGACAATTAACAGAGAGACCAGGGAGTGTAGGGATGGGGACCCACCACCTGAGAGCAACATGCTTACAACTGTTATCTTGAAGTTCTAGGGTGTAGAGAGCCACAGAAACGGTTATGGTAGGCCGGATTTGGCCCACGGGCCTTGAGTTTGACACATGCGATCTAGTGGTACTAAAAGTAACAAAAGAAGAAGAAAAAAACAGCCAAATATGTCAGCAGTTTAGCTAACAGACTTTGGAATGGGTACATTTTGTCCTTGTCAAACCTGTTGAAGAGAACCAAACTAAATACTCTGAAACTCAAACAACTTACTGTATAACAGTTCATGCACCGCTAGTTGGCAGTGTAGTGCAAATATTGCATAACTTGCTGGCTTGTTGAATTTAATTAGCGGATTAGAATTAGTTTCCCCTAATTTTCATAAGACATTAGTGCTTTAGAAATTGCGGACCTAAATAAATTAACAAGTGCTTTAGAAATAGCTGAACTAATTTTTGGATTAGCGTTGCCCACCACTGGCTACAACAACTGCCACTACATGGACTACCATCTCTGCATCGACCTGGGCTACAATTACAACCAACCAGGGTACAACAACACTTTTTCCCACTTGCTCAAGCAGGTGTGCTACAACCACAGGCAGCTGAGAGTCAACAACATACTGTTGGCTTGCAACCACAGGTAGCTGTAAATAATCCTAAAACTGCAACAAAAAGATTACCATCAGCCATAAAACTAAATTACCTGAATCCTGCTATTAAAAAACAAAACAGGATACCAGAAAGTTCATTCTCAATAGTCCAGGTATCAAATCCGCTCATTCTCAATCAGTTCATCTGGACAATTTCTTTTTTAGAGTCAGAGTCAGAGTCAGAGTCAGAGAGTCTTTATTGTCATTTGCACCGCATGTGGTACATGAGATGAAAACGAGATTATGTACACGAGGTCCCAGTTACATCCAACAACAAATGAAAGAGAAAAACAGTAATAACATCGAGAACTAACTAAGAAAAACATCAACTAGTAATACACTAAGCCTAATATAGTGGGAATAAACAGCAGCACGAACATGAGTTTGTATGAGCAGATGGTCACAGATGGTCACAGATGAACACAGATGAACACAGCAACAAGAAAACATATCAGCATCACCATGATGTGATATTTTGCAGTGTTTATTTTAATTTTATTTTTATTTATTCATGAGTCTAACAGCCTCAGGGTAGAAGCTGTTCCTCAGTCTAGTGGTTCTACACTTGATGCTCCTCAACCTCCGTCCTGAGGGGAGTGGGGCAAAGAGTGAGTGTGCTGGATGAGTGAGGTCTTTCATGATACAGGTGGCTCTTTTCCTGCATCTAGAGGTGTAAATGTCTGTGATGGTGGGGAGACTGACTCCAACAGACTTCTGTGCAGCCTTCACCACTCTCTGCAGAGCTTTTCTTTCTTCAACTGTGCAGCCTCCATGCCACACGTTGATGCTGGAGCACACGATGCTCTCCACTGCACACCTGTAGAACGAGGTGAGAACTGGGCTGCTCAGACCGGCTCGTCTCAGCCGTCTGAGGAAGTAGAGTCTCTGATGACCTTTCTTGATCAGGCTGGTGGTGTTGTAGAAACGTTTCACCCTCACTCCAGAGGGCTTCGTCAGTCAGAGCAGTCCAAAGCAAACTGAAGCTACCCCACCAAGTAAACAACTTAAGTGGACCAACCAGTTTGCTGTAGCCAAGATGGTTTCTGGGGGCTTGTCCCTCGTCGACTCCTCCCAGGCAGGCAGACATGTCCAAAGTGGTTCAAGACCAGAAAGTTCATTCTCAATAGTCCAGGTATCAAATCCGCTCATTCTCAATCAGTTCATCTGGACAATTTCTTTTTTAGTAGAAACGTTTAGTAGAAACAGGATACATTTTTTCCCAACCCTCAATAATGCAAAAGTAATTTGGGATCCAAGATCAAAACCAAAAGGAATTTTAATGGGTCACATCAACATTCGCAGTATTGTTAATAAAACAGAACAAATCAGACATTTATTAAGTGACTTAAACATTGACATAAAAGAGCTGACGGATCTGGATGAATTCAAGAGATGAAAAATTACAAATGGATAAAATATACAGTGAAATGAACAAATACATTAGAACATGACAACATACGAAGATTCAGAACCTAAAATATATAATGTTGAAAATGTGATTGATGTAAAAATTTTCCTGTAATAAAAGATAGCGAATATTATAATGAAGAGCAATTTAATGACATCAATATATCAAAAGGAGTTCTCTCTATTATTCACTTTAATAGCAGAAGTATAAATGCAAACATATCCAAAATAACAGATTACTTAAAACAATTAAATAGAACTTTTACAATAATAGCGCTGTCAGAGACATGGCTCAATGATGATAACACAAGTAATATTCACGTCGAGGGGTATGAATTATATCATATGAACAGAAATAATAAAAGAGGTGGTGGAGTCGCTCTGTTTGTCAATAATGAAATAAAATGTAAATTAAATAATGAAATGTCAATAACAGTTGATAATATTATGGAAATGATAACAATAGAAATAATAAACAAAAATGATAAAAACATAATAATAAGTTGTGTATATAGATCACCAGGAGCAAATATAGAAATATTCACGGATAAAATCTTGGAGCTAATGGAGAAGAGTTTTAATAAAAATGTTTTTTTGTGTGGAGACTTTAACATTGATATGGGAAATAAAACAGATTCAAATAACATAAGCACATTTATAAACTCAATGTACAGTTTAAATATGTATCCAGTGATATCAAAGCCAACAAGAATTACAACTCATAGTGCCACAATAATTGATAATATTTTCACAAATATAACAAATGGGGACGTGATAAGTGGTATCTTAACGACCGATCTAAGTGATCATTTACCAGTTTTCACAATCTATAAAAATGATCAAAGCATCACAAAAGCAGTCGCAATGAAGAAAAAGATCATAAACACGTCAAAAAAAGTTTTGGAAAAACTGAAAGAGGATCTAGATAAACAAGACTGGAATAATGTGTATGTTGATGATGCGAACAGAGCATATGATGAGTTTATGAATATCCTGGAAGCTCTGTACGAAAAGAATTGTGTGCAAACAAATTACACAAAGAGAAATACGATTGATCAACCATGGATGACAAAAGGGTTGAGAAATGCTTGTAAAAAAAGAATTATTTGTATTCATGTTTCTTGAAATTGCGAAGTCAGAGCGCTGAAGAAAAATATAAAAAGTATAAAAATAAATTAGTGGGGATTATAAGGAAACATAAGAAAGAATATTATAGTAAATTATTAGATAAAAGTAATGGTGATATGAAAGCAACATGGCGAGTAATGAATAGTGTCCTGAAGAATCATAAAGCAAAAACTGGTATTTCAAAATATTTTGTAAAAGACGACGATGAAATTCATGATGAAAATGAAATTGTAAATGAATTTAATCAATATTTTGTGAATGTTGGATCAAGCCTTGCAGCTAAGATACCAAAAGTAGATAAAAATGTGACCCACTCAATTACAGGTTGTGCAAATAGTATTTTTCTAAATGGAACTAACAAAGAGGAAATAATGAATGTAGTAAAACATCTTACAGACAAGAGATCGAAAGACTGGGTGGACATGGATATGATGTTTGTGAAGGACATAATGAGCCATGTTATTGAGCCGTTCACATACATATGTAACTTATCATTTTCAACAGGAATATTTCCAGATAATATGAAAGTAGCTAAGGTCGTTCCTCTTTTTAAAAATGGTGATAAATGTGTATTCAACAATTATAGACCTATATCCTTATTACCACAGTTTTCAAAAATTCTTGAAAAACTATTTGTAAACAGACTAGACCAATTTATAGATAAACAAAATATTCTAAGCAACAGTCAGTATGGGTTTAGAGCAAAAAACTCTACATCAATGGCTCTCATGGAATTAATGGAACAAATAACTACTGCTGTCGATCAAAAACAATATTGTATCAGTATTTTTGTTGATTTAAAAAAAGCATTCGATACTATTGATCACACCATTCTCCTAGAAAAGCTGAACAAATATGGTATTAGAGGACCAGCATTACAGTGGGTATCTAGCTACTTAAAAGATAGGAAGCAATTTGTACAAATGAATGATGTAAGATCTGACCTCTGTAATATCACATGTGGAGTTCCCCAAGGCTCTGTACTTGGACCAAAGCTTTTTATTTTGTATGTGAATGACTTGGTAAATGTGTCAGGACTCCTTAAATGTGTACTTTTTGCTGATGATACCACTTTTTTCTGTTTAGGTGAAGATATAGAACAAATGTTGGAATTGATAAAGACAGAATTTGTCAAGATACAAACTTGGTTTAAAATAAATAAATTATCATTAAATCTAGAGAAAACTAATTACATGATATTCGGTAATAAAAAGAAAATTGTTGATGTCCCACTCAAAATTGAGGATGTTGAGATTTGTAGAATGAGTGAGGTGAAGTTTTTGGGTGTTATCATTGATGACAAACTGACATGGAAACAACACATAAATTCTGTAAGAATAAAAATATCTAAATCGATTGCAGTACTGTACAAAGTCAGAGACCTATTAAATGATAAAGCTCTATATTTGTTGTATAACACAATCATTGTTCCACACTTAATCTATTGCATTGATGTTTGGGGGAATGCGTGTAAAACAATCACAAAACCTATTTTTGTATTACAGAAAAGAGCTGTAAGAATTATCACTAGAAAGCATTATCGTCATCCATCAAGTACATTATTCTATCACCTAAAGTTATTGAAGTTCCATGATTTGGTAGACTATAATATCTTATCAGTTATGTATAGAGCTCAAAATAATGCATTACCTTTAAATATCCAAATGCACTTTGTTAAAAGACAAAGTTGTTATAATCTTAAGGGGACAGAGTTGTTTGTAAAACCACAATTCAGAACCAGTTTGAAGGGACGTTCTACCTCAATCCAGGGAATTAGATTATGGAATGGCTTGGAGAATGTAGTTAAAAATGCCAAGTCAATGTTTACATTTAAAAAAATGATCAAAACAAATGTGTTAAAAAAATATATGAAATAGCGTAATGTGTATTGTATCAATTAGAAAATTAGAAAGAGTTAGTCATTTTGTACTGTTGTTAATGTGTATTGTATCAATTAGAAAATTAGAAAGAGTTAGTCATTTTGTACTGTTGGTTGAAGATTATTATTGTTAAATCTGATTGTTGAAAAAGTTGGTTGAAGATTATTATTGTTCACATGGCTGATTATTGTTTAATCTGATTGTTGTAAGTAAGGGGCAGATATAATAAGATTTATTCTTCTTTCTGCTACCTTTCATTTTTTTACATTTTGTACACTATCATTTAATGACATTGTCTTGTATTGTTTCTTCTGTAAAAAATGAACAAATTTAATAAACACATAAACACATAAACACATACTTAGAATATCAGAAAGCTAGCTGACTTCTACATCACCAACAGCAGTTGTGAATATTCCAGGATACAATGTAAAGTATACAGAAGGAATAGAGGGACAGGGAAAGGAGGGGTGTATTGGTCTATGTTAGAAACCATATTAAATGTGAATTAATCAGGGGGCGGCCGTGGCGTAGTGGTAATGGCAGTCGTCCCCCCGATCGGAAGGTTGGTGGTTCGAATCCCGGTTCCCCATACCATGTGTCGTTGTGTCCTTGGGCAAGACACTTAACCCCGAGTTGCTCCCGGTAGGTCTGGAAAGCACCTTGCATGGTAGTCTGCCGCTACCGGTGTATGAATGTGTGTAACATTCAATGAGTGTAGCACTTTGAGATTTTCACTAAGGAAAAGTGCGTTATAAATTGAATTCATTATTATTATTATTATAGTTGGCCAGGGGAAGTTAATCTTGAATGTATCGGTTTAAATGTTTCACTGTCACACACAATGTCATTCACTCACATTGTCATTCACTGACCACTCTCTCCTTCACTTCGCACATCAACAATATTACTCGGTCTGCACCATTTCCACCTCCGTAATATTAACCGTCTCCGTCCTTCTCTCACACCCCGCTCCACAGCCATCCTGGTGCACAGTCTTGTGACTTCCCGTATTGATTACTGCAACTCCCTTCTCTACGGCCTCCCCAACAAATCTCTCCACAAGTTACAGATGGTCCAGAACTCAGCTGCCCGTGTCATCACTCAAACCTCCTACTATAACCACATCACTCCTGTCCTGCAGCAGCTCCACTGGCTCCCGGTTAAATCACGCATCATCTTCAAAATTCTACTCCTCACGTTCAAAGCTATCCACAACCTTGCCCCTCCTTATCTATCTGACCTCCTACAAATCTCCATCCCATCACGCTCTCTCAGATCCTCCTCTTCGCTACATCTCCATGTACCCTCTGCCCGCCTCTCCACCATGGGGAGCAGGGCCTTCACCTGCTCTGCCCCTCACCTCTGGAACGCTCTACCGCCAGACCTTCGAAACACCACCTCCCTTTCTCTGTTCAAGACAGCCCTGAAAACACATCTCTTTAGACTAGCTTATCAAGATGGTGTAGTGGTTAGGGCGTTTGACTTGGGACCCGAAGGACGCGGGTTCGCGTCCCGGCCACTACACATCTTGGGGTGTCTATGAGTGCACACCTATTTCTCCAGCTCCCCGAGCGCCTTCTATGGCTGCTCACTGCACCGCCTGGTAGGTGGTTGGGTTAAATGCAGAGACGAATTTCGTCTGTGTATGGGAAACATACGCAGATGACAAGCTTAGACAATTATTATTATTATTATTATTAACTTTACTAAATGTATTTTTATTATTTTGCATTTTATAATCTTTATGTATTTCATATTTCAATTTGTTGCTGATAATGTTTGATCTGTATTACACTGTATTGGTTTGTTAAGTGTCCTTGGGTGTCCTGAAAGGTGCTTTTAAATAAAATGATGATTATTATTATTATTACCGTAAAAACCGGTCTATAATACGCTGTATTTTTGCTCATTTGAATGTCCAGCGTATTAAACACCGAAGAGTATTATTTATGGATTTTTTCCCATATTTTTAGACTCATTTTTCGCTCTGATTCTTCGTTTTTCATTTTTGGCGAAAATGGTGCAGTACCAGTTTCGGCCGCTATACGGGCGCTGTAGGCAGCAGCCAGCAGAGGACTCAGAGAGTGAAGAGGAAGAGGGGCCACTTCCAGAAGTTTCTACTTGCTGTGTCCGAAAAAAGCCTCCTTTGGTCGGACTGATGACTGTCGCTGCCCGCTCCCTGCTGTGGATGTAGCTGTTTTTGTTTGCAAGATACCACTCATAAACCACACCGCGGATTTTTAAATCCAGCTGATTTCACATTTGGTTCAGCTCAGGAGCCCGTCTGCTATAGTGAGGTAAGAAATATATTTTTAAGCGTTTATTTAGCTAAATTTAAAGAATGGGGAGTGGTGGCGCAGAGGTTAAGAAGGTGCGCTTGTGATCGGAAGGTCGCCGGTTCAAGCCCCGGTACCGACAACATCAAAGATGTGGGTGGGATAAGTCAAGTGGTCACACTTGTCTCCACCCTCATCTGCCCCACTCTGGGCCCTTGAGCAAGGCCCTTAACCCACACCATCTGCTCCCCCGGGAACCCTAGATATCAGCTCTCTGCTCCACACAGAGGGCTGTGGTTGCTCGGTGGTCTGTGGTTGTGTCAGGAAGGGCATCCGGCGTAAAAACTGCCAAATCTTCGTGCGACCAGTTCGCTGTGGCGACCCCTAACGCAGGGAAAAAAGTCGAAAGAAGAAGAAAAAAAATATATAAATTTTAGCTAAATTTAAAGAAACAAAGCGTCCGGTTTGACCCGCCTGGCGCCTGCATAAAAATCATCGGCAAACTTTTTTTTTAATCCAGCTGATTTGAACATTTCGTTAAACTCAAGAGTACGTCTACCATTAAGTCAGCTAAGAATTATATTTTTTAAGCGTTTATTTAGCTAAATTTAAAGAAAGAAAGCGTCCGGTTTGACCCGCCTGGCGCCTGCCTAAAATTCGGCTAACTTTTTTTTTAAAATCCAGCTGATTTGAACATTTCGTTAAGCTCAGAAGCACGTCTGCTATGAAGTCAGCTAAGAAATATATTTTTTCTCGCAAAGAAATAATTGTTTTACCGTGTTTCCTTGTGAAGATCTTCGTACTCGCTTGCTTCTGTCGCCGCCATCTTGATTAGGGCAAATGAGGCGCTGACGCGTCGCGTGGTGATGACGCGTATTAAACACCGAGGCGTATTGTGTACGTTTTTTTCTTGTTTATTGTTAATAATTGGACAAAGCTGATTAGACACCGGAGCGTATTTTCCTCCGGCGAATACGGTACTGTGATTTGTATTTATCGATCTCCATCTACTAAGGATATATTTTATGATCAACTTGGAACTATTTTAAACCACTGCAACTCTCAAAGGGAAATTATCCTTATGGGTGATTTTAACATCAACTGGGACAAGAAATTGGATATGAGAAAATTGAAACAACTTGCTGACAAGTATAATTTAACAAAGGTCATAAATGGGCCAACAAGAATAACAAATACGTCCAAAACAACTATCCATCCATCCATCCATTTTCCTCCGCTTATCCGGGGTCGGGTCGCGGGGGTAGCAGCCTAAGTAGGGAGGCCCAGACTTCCCTCTCCCCAGCCACTTGGAGCAGCTCCTCTGGGGGAATCCCAAGGCGTTCCCAGGCCAGCCGAGAAACATAGTCCCTCCAGCGTGTCCTGGGTCTTCCTCTGGGTCTCCTCCCGGTGGGACATGCCCGGAACACCTCACCAGGGAGGCGTCCAGGAGGCATCCTAACCAGATGCCCGAGCCACCTCAACTGGCTCCTCTCGATGTGGAGAAGCAGCGGCTCTACTCCGAGTCCCTCCCGGATGACTGAGCTTCTCACCCTATCTCTAAGGGAGAGTCCAGACACCCTGCGGAGAAAACTCATTTCAGCCGCTTGTATCCGAGATCTCGTTCTTTCGGTCATAACCCAGAGCTCATGACCATAGATGAGGGTAGGAACGTAGATCGATCGGTAAATTGAGAGCTTTGCCTTTTGACTCAGCTCTCTCTTCACCACGACAGACCGGTACAGCGCCCGCTTCACTGCGGACGCTGCACCTATCCGCCTATCGATCTCACGCTCCAGTTTTCCCTCATTCGTGAACAAGACCCCGAGATACTTAAACTCCTCCACTTGGGGCAGGACCTCCTCCCCGACCTGGAGAAGCAAGACTTTAAAAACAACTATTGATTTAATATTCACTAACAAACCTTATAGAATTTTGAAGACTTTTAAGCTCCTATCTGGTCTCTCTGACCACCATTTTATTTTCTGCTCAAGAAAAATGAGGCAGTGTAGGGATATAGCACCCTCATGTCCGTATTGGAGTTGGACCTTTTCGCCTCTCTCTGAGCTCTAAGTGTTGCACTTTCTTGAAGCTCTCAGGGAGACAAGTGGACACCGTTTTTGTTGCAGTTATTTTGAATTAATGGACACCAATTAATCAGATTGAACTTTCTTTTTAATGTGTGTTAATTCAGAATTGATCTACAGTATACTTTTGTCATTTAATGATGATCTGTTACTTGCATGAGTTTGACCCTTCTGCTGGTTTATTTCTGCAGAACAAGCAGTCTTTGAATCTAAAGCACAAGGTCAGGGTAAACTTTTAACTTGCAACTTCCTTTTGTGTTGTCTGTGAAGTTAGCCATAATATTCTCTGTGCTCACAAGCGGCCATCTGGCCGATTCTATAAACAAGTTTTCCTACTGTCCTTCAGAGACCTTCTGCCTATGGGGATGAAAAATCCATCCGTTGTTTTGTTAAACCAACCAATAGCCATCAGGAGGTGAGCAGACTCCACCCTCCATATAAAGTCTTACTTCCGTTTTGACTTTAGTGTCGAAGGGGAGAACTTCCTAACCACTGGTTTTCTCCTCTGGAAAAAGCTGGAAACGTTCTGGTCATTGTGTCAATTAGACCCACGTTTCAGCTGGAGTTACAGTAAAGCTTACTGTGCCTCATTCACTCATTTTCTGAAAGAATTTGTTTTCTGGAAGTTTTAGTTTGAAGTTCAGCCAGGACGTTGACCTTATTTCCTGCCGAGAGGGCGAGTTTCCTCGTATCGTGGAATCAGCATCACACACGCTGAAGTGTCAACTGGACGGCTGTTGGACAAAACAATCCATTGTGTATGTCCAGATACTCCTCAACTCTTATCTACAGAGACGAAGCGTCAACAGGTAACGAGTCGTGGATGTGGGCTGAACGTGCGGGAGCCCAGCTTTAACTCGTGTGGGAAAAAGTGCCATGCTCAAAATAATTAACTTCCTTTAAACTTAGCTTTCACTCTAATCCTTAAACTCCTCATTGTTCTTATTTTTCCCTAAGCCAGTAAACTTCAAGTAAATGTGCCAACAGTAAGTTAAACACTAACTGTCTGTTTGTTTTTAATTTGAATTCTTGTCAAAGTAGTTAGTGAATCAGAGCTAATATCGATACAAATGTTTAATGTACTTTTATGATTATTTCAATAAAAGGTCTATTTTCTGGTGGACCAACCTAAATTGAAGTCTCTCGTGAAATTACATTTCTGGCTAATCACTTTAAAGCAATTTAATACCGGAAAAAGGGTGAACTCGCGAATGAATTTGGGTCAGATCAAGTCTGCTCCAACTTCTCTAAAATATAGGTAAGTCAGTAAACTGACCAATAACACCTATACTATTACATTTGGTGGCTCGTCCGCGTCCCTAAGACGGTTATTAGGTTGTGTTTTGTGTAGTCTATTGTCACGGTATTTGTTGGCATAGTTCTTTATTCTTGTGTTGGACTTATAGATGGTTCTGGCTGGTGTGTGTCACAGAGATTGCTAATCGCTGCATTGTCTGGCTTATTTTACGTTAGAACAATCTTTCTTTCACTTTTGAACGTATGTTTTGAAGCTGCGGGTGATGTTTGTGTGTCTGTGTTGGTGAGACGTTTCATACCGTGTCACAAACTAAAGCTGTTTACATCTGCGGTGACCGCCGTGTCACCCTTCCACCACTCTTCATCTTATTACATTACAGTTTCTGTTGTGCGCTGTTTTCACATTTTGCTGGGGATCTGTGGTGCCTATATCTGTTACAACGTTTGTTAGAGAGGGTTCGGTGAGCCGTCTCTTCTTCTGAACTGGACCGGAAACTGTCCGGTTCGGACGAAGACTCCGTTGTTTTCAACAGTTAGAAGTGCTGTCTGCATCTGGTATACTCGGATACTGGCCCGTGTGTGATTTGGCTCGTTAACAGAATTCTCTGTGGTGTTTTCTTCGTTTATTTTGTGAAAGAGTGTCCAGAACTTTGGGTAGAGCTAACGTGAGCATTTCCGAGGCTTCGGCTGCAAAAGCGCTGTGATTGGTCCATTGTGTGTCGTGTTCAAAAAAGTTGGTTCTGTAGACTGCTGGTTGTCGGATATTCATTTTTGCACACATTTCTGACAGTTTATCTGTGTTGTTCGTTTCTATGCACGTGATATCGTCGAAGACTGGCTTAACCGCGGTGTTTTGCGATATTTATAAGTGTTTTAGGACGTTGAAGAGTCCGTTCAACGCTAAAGTTCGACCGACCTCGAGGTCCGTGAACGCAACGCTCGAACGGCGCGTCACACGTGAGTGACGTATTGAGACGAAGGTTTGGAAGACTCCATTACCCATGAACGCTTGGGTTTAGAACTACATGTTCTGTCTTCACTGTGATTGGTTGATTACGCTGTAAGTGGTGACGCTCCTCGTCAGCTTTCACTTCAGTAAACCAGTCCTTACAGGCTTCAGGCTTGTTCGTCCGTTACTATTTTTGAAAGACTGTTTCATCGCAGTGTTTTTGAGATTTTGATGGGTGTATTAAGTCAGTTGCTCTGAGACTACCGATCGCCATGTGACCAGGTCACGTGACACCGGAAGCTGCATCTGGTTTAAGGGAACCGACTTGTCTTTTTCTTTTGAGAAAAAGTTTAAAAATCACATTACCTGTCCTAAACGATGTTACTCACATCGAATCGTCTATTATAAGACCGGGGTTCTAGAGTTTTGTCACGTAAAGGCTTTAGATCTTTCTGATTGATGCTTTTGATCCGTTTGTGGACGCCTGTGGTCGCTAAAAGCTGTGGCTGCGCTCACGGGTGACAACAGCGCCTCTATAGCGGTCAGGGAGAGAAATTGCAGTCGCTGTGATAAACTCATTTCCAGCACTGTACCCCCACCTGCTGGTTGCATCTAAGGATACAGTTTTGATGCAATTTGGTCCACATGTCAGCTTTCCTGTTTTTTTTTTTTAATAGAGTACAGTTGACGTGTAGACACACAGCACCCTTTAATTTGATTTTCACATATAATCAAATGTTGAAAGCAGAACAGTTACACAGAATTAATACAGACATGTCTGCTTTTTGATAAAACTTGACACTTTTATCATAAACTCTGTGCAACACAAGCTGTCTGTCTACTTTATTTTAAACTGAAAGTTTAAAATAACGCACATGAGGCATCTTTTGTCTTGATTTTCTAAAAAATCACACAAAGATAGCCGACTTTGCTTGATCTTCTCACAGGTCGACAAATTAATAAAAATCACTGATTTTTATTTCATTTCACATCTTGGACACCATGTTGACTGCCGTAGGCATCACATGGTGAGACAGCGCTCTGTTAAATAAGAACCATTTTACTTGATTTTTTCACAGAAAATCAATACAAAAATGGACGGTCTAACAGGTGCTTCAACTGAGGGGGCCTTCGCTCTGATTGAACCTAAATGGTTTCGTTCTGCCCGTATAAGTGCTACCCGTGTTCCGCACACAGTGGGAGCACCTGCTTCAACGCGTGGGAATTACTTTGCTGCGAGGAATGTCCTTCAGCAATCAGGTGAACATCCCCTGTTGTTTTTCGACAGGCTCCTCTCTGTTTATTCAGGTGACATAACTGTCCCTGGATTAGAGGAAGGTGAACAGTTTAAACGTCTTTTCGTTGCAAATCTCTTGCCTTTTCACGGCAAATGTGTTCGCTTCAAGGTTAATTCCAAAGAGAGTACCATGGCAGAAATTAAACAATACGCTGTGGAAGTTTTTGATATGCTCAAACAACACAAAACACCCTCAGTGGTGTGCCCAGGTCAAAAGGTCAAATCCCACTCGCAGCTGATAGAAGAGGTTTCCTCTCCTACAGTGTGCGAGAGTACACAGGATTTTCATAATAACAAACTACAGTATGTTGATTCCAGCTGGAAAAGTGACTCATTTCGGTTCAAAGGGAGTTCTACTCCTCGGGCACTTCAGATTGACAAATCTGAGACGTCCAAAGAACCACAAAAGGTAGGTGTTCGCTCTCTAGGTGAACCAAGATGGTTCAGATCGAACCAAAAAGGTTTTGACCTAGGTCTCACAGTGGGTGAACTTCGAGAGAAGTTGTCTGGGCGCCGTGACCCATTGAACAATGGTCGGTCCCAACATGTACCCCCGAGAAGCGGCCCTCCTGCCCTTGCACCTCGAGCTGCACAGCTCGAGACATGCAAAGTGTCACACAAGCTCCAGATTAAGGAAACGACACCTCCGCGCTCGGAAGAGATTGAGGAAGTAAGTAGTTTGTTAAATGATTTGAATGTTACAGCAGATGACCAAGCTGACACAATGTGTGGCGTTATCCTTGATAATCACACAAACAACGTTGTTCAACCTGGTGAAGTGACACGCAGCACTGTCTTTTGCAGCAACTCAGTGCACACAGTTGACAACAACAACGTCAACACTGACAAAGATGCTGACAGCAATCAAATTGCTGATGTTCAGCATCCCGAAGGTCATGAGGCAGACAGCCATCATGATGCTGACTAGGGCTGTGCGATATGACGATATATATCGTGGGGACGATAGAAACGTGTCTATCGTGCTACTTTCCTTCTATCGTCTCTATCGTGATAAATAAGAATAAAAAAATAACTGTCGCAAAGAAGCTTCATATGGGGTTTTGCGAGATGACGGCGCTGCTTTATGTTTGACGCACGCGCGGGTTTGCGACACATGCTTTACGTTGTTAAACTCGAGAGCAACAGAGCCGCAGGCGCATGAAGCCGGTGTCTCAACAAGGAGAAAACAGCTGCACAGGCAGCCCAAGAAGAATAACTTTTACCAAAAAGAGGGGGAAGCTCACCTTGTTAGCTTCCATTATTTCGCTCCGCTGAAACTCTGAGACAAAATGGGTCCAGAGGACACGAACCCAGAGTCCAACCGAGTCCGAACTCGGGTCCAGTTAACCAATACAAAACAGACCAGAGACACAACAGAACCGGAATCAAACGCAACGTTTTCTCTTTTCTGTTTCTTGCTTTGTTTACTCAAACTTCAGAGCGGATTTCTTCTTCGTGAGTTTCATTAGCAGCTGTTGTTTTACCGCCACCTGCAGGAATAATTTGGACCAAAGTAGAAAAGGAGTTGTTTGTTTGTTTGTTAGTTAGTTTATTCATTTTATAATATGAAATACAACAATTAACGTATTCATAATAGAAAAAAATAAAATGAAAGGTAGCAGATGAAGAATAAATCTTATTAAATCTGCTCCTTATTCATCTAATAACAGTTCAAACAATATTTTCTATAATAACAAAAGTAAATAACTCAGTCAATTTTCAATTCACTTATATCACACATTAAATTAGATTCATTTATATTTTATTTTTTTAGCAATTCATTTTTTTACCAGTTTCTTAAATACAAGGAATGATTTGGCTTCCTTAACATTTGTCATTTGGCATTAAGTCATTCCATAATCGTACTCCTTGAATTAAGGTAGATCTAGTTTCTACTTTGGTCCAAATTTCCTTGTTCTTTTTGTTCACATTCTTATAATTGTAACTATCTGTAGTAAAATAATAAAATAAAAAAACTTTGGTCCAA
>JBBPBX010072556.1:0-12533 GCA_038048925.1 Garcialebias charrua
CTGTCCTCCTCTGGACATGTCCAAACCATCTCAGTCTGGCCTCCCTAACTTTATCTCCCAGTTGTTCAACATGTGCTGTACCTCTGATGATCTCATTCCTGATCTTATCCATCCTTGTCACTACAAAGGAGAACCTCAGCATCTTCATTTCTGCCACTTCCAGTTCTTTCTCCTGTCTTTTTTGTCAGTGCCACTGTCTCCAGACCTGGTCTCACCACTGTCTTGTAAACTTTTCTTTTGACCTTTGCTGACACCTTTTTGTCACAATTTATCACTCCTGAAACTTTTCTCCATCCACTCCATCCTGCCTGGACTCTCTTATTTACCTCTTTCCCACATTCCCCATTTTCTTGGACAGTGGACCCCAAGTCCTTGAAGTCCTGCACTTTTGTGACCTCTGATCGTTGTAGTCTCACTGTTCCTCCAGCCTCCCTCTCATTCACACACATGTACTCTGTCTTACTATGGCTGAAACTTTTTAAAATAAACTTATATACTTATCTTATGTAAAAAAAAAATACAATTAAACAAATAAACAATCCTAAATACTATTTATTATTGGATTATTGAGCATGCATCAGGGTAATCCTAAATACAGTTATGCAAATGTCTAAATGTGCAAATATCTACACACCTAGATTTTCTCATCAAGTATATTTTGCAATCGTAGTTTCTCTGACAATGGGCATTTTTTATTTATTTATTTATTCATTCATTTCAGATTTGAAGCAAGAAGTTGAAATTACAATTCACAATAATGAAAAACAAGAAAGAAAAAAACAAAACAAACAAATCTAAAATGAAAGGAAGCAGCAGAAGAAAAAAAGCTTATCATACCTGCTCCCTTAAAAAAAAATCTGTTCAAATAATCAATTTAAAACAATGATCATCCATAAATAGTATAATGAAATAAAGAACTCATCATACATTTACATTTCTAGTACATTTCAAAATTAACAAAAATTTAAATATATCTTTTCAACAAGTTATTCTTAATCATTTTTTTAAATAATAGAAATAGACACTACTTTTTTTTTTACATCGTTTTCCAAAATATTCCACAAACTTATCCCCTGTATTGATGTAGACCGACTCTTTAAACTGGTTCTGTACTTAGGTTTTACAAAAATGTCAGTTCCCTTTAAATTATAACAACTTTTCCTTCTGACAAAAAGCGTTTGAATATTTGGAGGTAGTATCGTATTTTGAGCTTTATACATTACTAAAAGAATATTATAGTCCACCAAATCGTAAAACGTCAATAGTTTCAATTGATGAAACAATATACTTGGAGGATGACTGTAAGACTTTCTTGTAATAATCCTTATAGCTCTTTTCTGTAGAATGAAGATAGGCTTAGTAATGGTTTTACATGATTTTCCCCATACATCAACACAATAGATTAGATAAAATAAATAAATAAATGTCACATTTTTGTCATCTGTGTATGTTTCCCATACAAGACGAAATTTGCATCTGCATTTAACCCAACCACCACCAGGTGGTGCAGTGAGCAGCCATAGAAAGCGCCCGGGGAGCTGGGGAAATAGATGTGCACCCCAATGTGGGACTATGATGGTATTATACAACAGATACAAGGCTTTGTTATTCAAAAAATCCTTAACTTTGTAGAGCACTGCAATGGCTCTGGACATTTTAGTTTTTACAGAAGTAATGTGCTGTTTCCATGACAGTTTTTCATCAATAATCACACCTAGAAACTTTATCTCACTCACTCTACATATCTCAACATCATCAATTTTGAAGGGGACATCCTCAGTGATCTTTTTTTAAACTAAATATCATGTAATTAGTTTTATCAAGGTTCAATGATAACTTGTTTAATTTGAACCAAGTTTGTATTTTTACAAATTCCTTCTTCATCAACCCAATCATCTGTTTTAAGTCTTTACCTAAACAAAAAAAGTAGTATCATTGGCGAAGAGAACACATTTAAGGCTATCAGATACCTCCAATAAATCGTTAATATATACAATAAATAATTTTGGTCCAAGCACAGAACCTTGTGGTACTCCACAAAGAACTCTTTTGAGGCTTGATCTTACAT
This sequence comes from Garcialebias charrua, assembly GCA_038048925.1. NCBI lineage: Eukaryota > Metazoa > Chordata > Actinopteri > Cyprinodontiformes > Rivulidae > Garcialebias > Garcialebias charrua. The sequence continues at coordinate 2,069 of JBBPBX010072556.1, forward strand.
CATCAATTTGTACAAATTGTTTTCTATTTTTCAAATAATTTCTTATCCATTGCAAAGCTAGTCCTCTAATTCCATATTGTTCCAATTTATCACATAGAATGATGTGGTCAATTGTGTCAAATGCTTTTTTAAAATCGACAAACATACTTATACAATGTTGCTTTTGATCTACAGCTGTTGAAACTTGTTCCATAAACTCCATAAGTGCCATGGATGTTGAATATTTCGATCTGAAACTATACTGATTATTACTTAATATATTATGTTTCTCAAGAAATAGGTCTAATCTGGTCACAAACTATTTTTCCTGAATTTTTGAAAACTGTGGCAACAGAGAGATGGGTCTATAATTATTAAATGCCATACCATACCATACCATTTTATTTATAAAGCACTTTCAACAGGAACAAGTCCACACCAAAGTGCTGAACAAACAAACACGCAACAGGCAACACAGACAATGAAGCACAACACGAAAAACATAAAAACATTGCAGATCATAAATAAAACGATCAAATACAAATCAGCTGGCATTGAAAGCAATGGAGTAGTAGTGAGTTTTTAACCGGGATTTGAAAACCGAGAGGGAGGGGGCCTGTTTGATGAGCAACGGTAACTCGTTCCAGAGTCTTGGGCCTGCCACAGAGAACGCCCTGTCACCTCTGCGCTTAAGGCGAGTTTCTGGAACTATTAAGAGTACCTGATCCTCTGACCTCAAAGCACGTGGAGGGACATATGGGTGTATCAGATCCGAGAGATAGGCGGGGGCGAGACTGTTCAGCAATTTGTAGACATACATGAGAATTTTGAATTGGATTCGAAGATGAACCGGTAGCCAGTGCAGGGAGGCCAAGACTGGTGTAATGTGCTCTCTTTTGCGTGTGCTGGTTAAAAATCGGGCTGCATACACACTTGTCACCATTTTTAAAATGAGGAACTACCTTAGCCACCTTCATTCTATCTGGGAATATACCTGTAGAAAATGATAAATTACATATATATGTAAATGGTTCTATAACATGACTTATTATTTCTTTCACCAGCATCATATCAATGTCATCACAATCTTTAGACCTTTTATCAGTACATTTTTTAACAACATTCAGTATTTCTTCTCTGGAAGTTCCATTAAGGAACATACTGTTCACATTACTCTTGATTAAATAGCTCACATTTTTTATCAATTTTAGGTATAGGCTCGGTCCAACATCTGCAAAATAATCATTAAATCCATTCACAATTTCATTTTCATCTTCATTAATCAAAAAATTGTGTGAAAGACCCATTCTGACTTTGTGTTTTTCAAAACACTATTTATTACTCACCATGTCACCCTAGTGTCACCATTACTTTTATGTAATAACTGACTATAATATTCCCTCTTGTTTTCTTATGATCCCAACTAATTTGTTTTTGTACTTTTTATATTTATTTTCAGCCTCTTGTGTTCTGGATTTCAAAAAAGATGAGTGTAGATAGTTCTTCTTTTTACATGCATTTAAGGACAGTGATTTCAACCTGATTTGTAATTTTTACATTCTAGTTAAGACAACTATATAACTGTACAAACACGTACATTATATACACAGTCTGCCGTTCTTCTGACCTCTCTGAGCAGCTGAACAAAGTTAAAGTTATACGAAGCTGCAAACATGAGAAGCTCCTGTCTTGTGCATTAACAAATCATTGATCTGGTCTGAAAAATTCCTGTTGTGTTGTGCAGACAGATGGACTGGTTTTTAAAAAAGTGTCTTTGAGTGAGGACAGAGGAGAGAACCTGACTGACCTCTAGTGTTCGTCCGAGCACCAGCAACTATATTTCTATGTACAGTAATAAGTAAGCACTGCTCTCTGTGTGGTGAACATGTGTTCAGTTACACTGAATATTTCTTCTACTTTTTTGTAAGTTGTGCATTCAACCAAATTATACACTGATGTAATGAATCCAGCAGCACAGTGGCGCAACTGGTAGAGATGCTGCCTCTCAGCGAAAAAGGTTGCCACTTCAAATCCTGGTCCGGGGGCCTTTCTGGGTGGAGGTTGCATGTTCTCTCCATGGATGCATGGGATTCCTCCGGGTGCTCTGGTTTCCTCCCACAGACCAAAAACATTAGGCTGATTGGTAACTCTGAATTGTCCCTAGGTGTGAGCGTGAATGGTTGTTTGTCTCTATGTGGCCCTGTGATGGACTTGCAATCCATTCAAGGTGTACCCCGCCCCTCGCACTGTGATTGCTGGATATGGGCACCGGCGACCCCCGTGACTCAAAATGGAAGATGTGTGTAAAAGATAATGGATGTATGGATGGTGATGAATCCATATACAGTATTGTTTTATTGTTAATATAGTAGCACATTTAAATCAGTGAAAAGGAGCTTTGAATGAGTCTGTGTAGGTTCTGGAAGAACTTGGTCACACACAAAAACTGCTGCCATAAAATTTAACTAATCATGTTCTTATAAAATATATTTACTGCTCTTGTGTAACTTGAGGTTGCTCAGGTTGTGTCAGGAAGGAAAGCCGGCGGTAAACAATAACCAAATTATTTCATGCAAGTTCATTTGCTGTGGCAAAGCATGCAGAAAAGATGAGCTGAAAGAATAGTAACATGCACTTAAGCTAATCTATCTTTGTTTATTTTACATTTTAGCATCAATAATTTATTTTTGACAGTACCCTCCTGTTTGTTGAGTATTTGTACAGCTCTGTCTGTGTTTTGTTCACTGTGGGGTGTCTCACACAGTAATAAACAGCTGTATCCTCAGGCTGCAGGCTCTGTCCTGTTATTATCACTGTTCCTGCAGAAGTGTCTCTGCTGTAGCTGAACTTGGTCTTCAGAGCATTATTTTGGTAAAAGCTCCCTCCACCCCACATGTGAAAAATCCAGTCCATTGGTTTTCCTTCCCGCTGTCTGATCCAACCTGTTGCATAGCTGCCATCAGTCACAGAGTAACCAGAGACCTGACAGGTGATGATCAAAGTCTGTCCAGGCTGCACAACTTTAGAGTCTGGTTGGATCAGATCGATGCAGAACACACCTGGAAAAAACACAAATCAGCATTAATTTAATAATTCATCTAAACGTTCAGTGTTTCAAAGTGATTCTCAGTGAAATCTCCTCACAGGATCCAGCTGTGAGCAGCAGCATTAGAGCTGCAGAGAACATGTTGATGTTCAAGTTCGTTCCTCTCACTGTAAAACACACACACTAACACACAGACACACACGTCCCCTCTTTTTGAATGAGCTCCATTTGCACATTTTTACATAAATGTTAATCAGTTTTATGTCTAATGTGTTCTTCACAAAAAACACTAAGTGTAAACTTTCATTCAAAGTGTGTGAGAATAAACTTTTAAATTAATTAGGCAAAAATTTTACTATTTAAATGATGTTAAAAATCTGTTCAAATTTAGTGTTAGGTCATGGTAATAGGGATTAAAAATCCATGTAGCTTTTAATGAAGCTTATTTTCTTCTTTAAGTGAGTAAAATGTAAGTTATGCAACATTTTATTATGTTTTTATGTGTTTTAAATTAGCTGCTAAACCAAAAAATGTGAACTTTCATTCAAAATGAGATGTGGAAAAGGTAAGATGTAAATATCCTGATGCATGCTCAATAATCCAGGTAGAAAAATTTAAAAAAATCTAAGTCTGGTCCTCTGGACATTCAAAAATAAGATGTAAAAAGTAAGATGTAAAATGAGGTGAAATTTAATGCAGTTTGAAAACACACTTTTTAAATAAGCAATCTACTCCAGTACTTTTTCAGGAGGCTGTTTGATCCAACATGTCCACCAGCCGCTGACTGTGGGTCTTGACGCTGTGCAGGTTGGTTTGTGAGATTCTCCTGGCCTCCTAACCACTGGTTCAGATTCTGACAGGTAATTAAAACACAGAATACAAAGAAAGAGCCTTCTGAGTTGGGTCAAGCAGAACAGTTTCACTTGTTTCAACCTCATTCACCATTCTGTCTCGATGGTTAACTACTTCAGCTCACAGCAAAGTCAAGACAAAGTGAGATGTACAAAAAAAACCTAGTAAAAACAGTTTCGTGGTTGTTGTTTCAAGCATAAAAGGCAATGTGGAAATGTGTGAGTTAGGCTGCTACATCATTGTTTCTCAGTATATTCAAGCCTATGATGCAGGTTCTGCAGATCCAGATATTTAAAAAACGCTCTACTTTAAATTATGTTTTCATTGTAATGTTTATTCATTAGATTTTTTAACAGAATATTGTTCGTTTGTGGATGAGAGATAAAAATGCACCAAAAAAAATCCCTTTTTTTTCCAAATATCTGTATTTTGCAAATCATAATGGATCAGTCGGAAAAGGTGGATTGTTCTCTTCAGGTCTTGGGTGAGGTTCTGCCTCAAGTGGAGGAGTTCAAGTATCTTTGGGTTTGTTCACGAGTGAGGGAAGAATGGAGCGTGAGATAGACAGATTGGTGCAGCGTCTGCAGTACTGCAGACTCTGTGCTGGTCCGTTGTGGTGAAGAGGGAGCAGAGCTGTAAGGAAGAGCTCTCTGTTTACTGGTCGGTCTACGTTCCTATCCTCACCTATGGTCACGAGCTCCGGGTAGTAACGAGAAGAATGAGATCACAGATGCAGGCGGTTGAAATGAGTTTCCTCCGCAGGGTAGCTGGACTCTCCCTTTGAGACAAGGTGAGAAGTTCAGTTATCTGGGAGGGACTTAGAGTAGAACCGCTGCTCCTCCACATTGAAAGGAGTCAGTTGAGGTGGATGTGCATCTGGTAAGGATGCCCCCTGTGCACCTCATTAGGGAGGCGCTTTGGGCATGTCCGACTGGGAGGAGATCCCGTGGAAGACCCAGAACAAGTTGGAGAGAAATTGTCTCTCGGATGGTCTGGGAACGCCTTGGGTTCCCCCAGAAGTGCTGAAAGAGGTGGCTGTGGAAAGAGATGGCTGGGCCTCCATGCTGCTGCCCCCTTGACCTGTCGGAACAAGAGGAAGATGATGGATGGATGGATGGATAGATGGATGGATGGATGGATGAATGGATGGATGGAAGGATGGATGGATGGATAGATGGATGGATGGGTGGATGGATGGATGATGGGGTCTTGGTCATTGAAACCAAGATACTGTTCTTTTCAGATCTTCAAGACCACCATATTATAGTTGTGCAGAATTTTGTGCAGTTCAGTTCAGTTTTGTTCAGTTTACAGACTGTTCGTCTGCAGAAACACCTGCTGTCTGTTGTTGTCTCTGGAGATTGTGAACTTGTCTCTAACTAACTGAGAATAAATAACTGAGAGTATAATAAAATAACTGTCATAATGAGCAGTGATCCACTCCAGTCCTTTCCCAGTGCATCCAGAGCTGCTGAATGTGAATCCTGAACCAGAACAGGGATTTTCCTGGTCTTTTAACCCCTGGCCCAGATTATGTCAGAGCCTGTCTGAATATCTGTCAAATCAAATAAGAAAATGATCATTTGTCTTCAAATTTAATCTTGGTGAGAACAAATCTACCTGAAACTAGTGGTTCTTTCTCCTGCCCAGCAGACAGTCAGAAGCAGGAGTACTCTGTAGTCCATCTTGCTGAGTGTCTGGCGTCTTCCTGCAGCTTGAATGAAACCAGAAAACTATTTGCATGAACTCTTCCTAACAGGAAAAAAGACAGTGAGAACAAACTTTATCATCAATTATTTGTACAGATTTCAACTTATTATTATTAGTGATGATATTAGAATATACTGTTTGTATCAAAAGGCTTTATTGGTAATCTAGTCTGTCACACAGTCTGGGGCATTAGACAATTAACAGTAGTAGAAATACATTCACTAAATATTTTGTAATTATCTAAACTAACTTCTAACAAATTTATTTTTAGTTTAATTAAATGCATCCTTATCTACATTCTTTTAGTTTAAACTTGTATTTAAGTCCTGACCCACTTCACTGCCCCCCCTCAGAGACCAGTGTTGTTCAGTTTTTGTGCAGCCTTCCTGCCTCTTGTGTCACTGTGACTCTCGTGCACAGTAATAAACTGCTGAGTCGTCTTCTTTGAGACTCTTCACAGACAGATACACAACATTTAGAGACGTGTCTTTGGTGACAGAAAACTGGCCCTGGAGGCTTTGGGCAAAGATTGTTCCAGTTCCACTATCAATGCGTCCGATCCATTCCAGTCCTTTTCCTGGTTTCTGACGGATCCAGTGCAGCCAAGAAAGAGAAAGTCCTTGTACCTTACAGGAGAGAGAGGCCGATTCTCCTGCTCTGTGGACGACAGGCTCCGAGGAGGTGAGGGACTGACCCCGAGCAGCTGAAAGAAGCACAGAGTTTAGAGAGCTGCAGACATCAAGGAGCTTTTCTTGTCCTCACATGGATACAAGCTTCACTCACCGGAGATAAGAAGCAAGAGGAAGAAACTTTGTACAGTTGTCATGGTGACGTCTGAGTCTGTGAGTGGAAATGTGGGTTTGATGGATCTATAAAGCACACGAGGAGAGGGTGGAGACTGATGATTTTCATATTTGTATCTCTGGAGACAAAGTATAAGTTTCCAATCTAAAGTATAGAAACTTTTCAAAGTGTTGACAACTAAGCTATCAACACTGTTTTTATTTTTCCTTCCCTTTTTTTAACCTTCAGCTATTTTTCTTCACATAAATCTATCATCTTTGTCTAAAATGCAAACCTGCTGTGCTTCAAAAAGCTGTGACCTGAGGAGCTGGTCCTGCTCAGTTGGGTTCAGTCACATAAGATCTCCGTCATCTGTGACTGACATTTACACCAAACCGTCAAAAACCTTCAGCATTTATTTAATCTTTTTATCTAAATTTAAATGTAACTTTTGCTGTCGGTAGTTCTGTCTGAAGATGGTGAATCAACCTTAAACTAACTGAGGTCACAGTTTGCTGCTCTCAGCACTTTTTGTTCTAATCCACGTCAGACATTATTCAGGGACATGTCTGAACCAGATTATCTCCCAGTCCTGAGATTCTCCAGGTCTTTAAACATCTGGTTCAGTCTCTGACACAGTCTGAGCAGAGCCATATAAAGTGAAAAAAAAGTCACTTTATATGGCTCTGAGTCTGAGCACTGACATCAAAGGTCAAGGTTCAATGTTCTTTATTGTCATTTGCATCACATGTGGTACATGAGGTGGGGCGAAATTGTATCCTCAAGGTCCCAGTTACATTCCCCCCAAAAAATCAGTAATATAAAGTATAAATAATATAACTGAGATAATATTAGTGTAATAATATAACTGACATCTAACTGAGATAAGAATTATGTTATTGATTGTTGTGATAAAACAAAATATGTCAGGGAAAAGCACTAAGAGCAGCATTTATGTCTTATTATCTCTGAATAATACAGATATATAAAGTATATGTGACCAGAAGGTGGAGCTCTTGCTCCTTTAAGTTATACACCAGAACACAGACCTTTGAAATTTTACAATATTTATTAAAACAATTTCATTAAAAATTATTATTTTTAAAACCAAAGTTTCATGTCCACCACCCAGTTCCTGTAAAAGAGTTCTTTCCTCAAAGCCAAGGATTCAAGTCCAACACTCGGTCCTTGTAAAAACAGGAAGACTCAGGAATAATGGCAGACACTTTAAACCATCCTCAGTCGTTGTCGTCCAGTCCAGATGCTCTGTTCAACGGAGTCAGAGAAGCAATGCTCTGCCCACACAACCTGCCCATTCAGTACAGGTTGTTGAAAGTGTCTGAACACACTGGGAATACAGGAAAAGACACAACGAGACAAGAGAAAAAATCTAATTTGGATCCCGACATTTTTTCTAATTACCGCCCAATTTCACACCTCCCTTTTCTGTCTAAAGTGCTGGAAAAAGCTGTTGCTGCTCAGCTGCAGGATCACCTACAACAACACTCCCTGTATGAGAAGTTCCAGTCTGGATTCAGGGCAGCTCACAGTACAGAGACTGCATTGCTGAGGGTTACCAATGATGTCCTCTTGGCTGCTGACACTGGCTCTCCCTCCATCCTTGTCCTCCTTGACCTCACTGCAGCCTTCGACACTGTGGACCATAGTATCCTCCTCCACCGTCTTCATGTGGAGGTCGGTCTCTGCGACACCGTCCTGGACTGGTTCAAATCTTTCCTCTCCAACAGGCTGGAATGTGTTAGTCTTGGCAACGCCACGTCCCAGACAGTCTGTGTCTCCTGTGGTGTCCCTCAGGGGTCGGTTCTGGGGCCCCTGCTGTTTTCCCTTTACATGCTGCCTTTAGGTCAAATTATTAATCAGTTCAACATTTCTTTTCACTGTTATGCCGACGATACACAGCTCTACATCAGGACTGGAGCATCCTCATCTTCCACCTTGTCATCTCCATCTTCACTCACTGCCCTCTCTGCCTGCCTGGAGGCAATTAGGGAATGGATGAATCAGAACTTTCTTCAATTAAACTGCTCCAAGACTGAGGCCATACTGATTGGCACCCCTCACCAGGTACAAACATCTCCTATAACAACACTTTCCTTTTCTGGACAAGACATCCCCCTCTCCACCTCTGTTACTAATCTTGGAATAAAAATGGACTCCAATCTTACATTTGAAAATCACATTAAGCATCTGTTTAAAACTTGCTTCTTCCATCTTCGAAACATCTCCAGACTTCGCCCATCCCTAACTTTTTCCGATGCTGAGAAGCTCGTCCATGCTTTTGTCTCCTCCAGGCTCGACTACTGCAACTCCCTGTTTATTGGAATCCCTGGCAAAAACCTTCAGAAACTTCAATATATTCAAAACAGTGCAGCAAGGATCTTGTTGAGAGTTCGTAAATTTGAACATATTACGCCCATTCTCCATAACCTTCATTGGCTTCCTGTCGCCTACAGAATTCAGTACAAAACTGCTCTCCACCATCACCCTCAGCACTGGCTCTCCTCAGGGATGTGTGCTGAGCCCTCTTCTGTTCACTCTGCTCACATATGATTGTACAGCCACACATCCAGGCTGTCATATTGTTAAGTTTGCAGATGATACAGCTGTGGTGGGATGCATCACAGATAATGATGAATCCAGCTACAGACAGGAGGTGGAACATCTGGAGAGCTGGTGCAAAGAGAACAACCTTCACATGAATGTGAAGAAGACGAAGGAGATGATTGTGGACTTCAGAAGGAACAAACACACCCACACCCCACTGTATATAGGTGGATCTGCGGTGGAGGTGGTCTCCAGCTACAAATACCTGGGTGTACACATGAATGATAACCTCAGCTGGAGCAACAACACCACCAGCCTGATCAAGAAAGGTCATCAGAGACTCTACTTCCTCAGACGGCTGAGACGAGCCGGTCTGAGAAGCCCAGTCCTCACCTCGTTCTACAGGTGTGCAGTGGAGAGCGTCCTGTGCTCCAGCATCAACGTGTGGCATGGAGGCTGCACAGTTGCAGAGAGAAAAGCTCTGCAGAGAGTGGTGAAGGCTGCACAGAAGTCTGTGGGAGTCAGTCTCCCCACCATCACAGACATTTACACCTCCAGATGCAGAAAAAGAGCCACCTGCATCATGAAAGACCTCACTCACCCAGCACACTCACTCTTTGCACCACTCCCCTCGGGACGGAGGTTGAGGAGCATCAAATGTAGAACCACTAGACTGAGAAACAGCTTCTACCCTGAGGCTGTCAGACTCATGAATAAATAAATAATAAGAATAAACACTGCAAAATGTCACATCATACTGATACTGATCTGTTTCTTGTTGCTGCGTTCATCTGTGACCATCTGCTCATGTTCGTGCTGCTGTTTATAATGATGTTTTTCTACTACATTAGGGCTTAGTGTATTACTAGCTGATGTGATGTCTCTCTTAGTTAATCCTAGATGTTATTATTGTATTTCTCTTGCATTTGTTGTTGGATGTAACTGGGACCCTGTGTACATAATCTCGTTTTCAACACATGTACTACATGCGGTGCAAATGACAATAAATTCTCTCTGACTCTGACTCTGACAAAACTGCTCTCATCACACATCAATGCTTACACGGAACTTCACCAGATTATCTGAAGGATATTCTTATTCCATACTCATCCACCCGTTCGCTGCGGTCACAGAACAGTAATCTCCTTCACATTCCGAGAACCAAATTAAGGACCATGGGTGACCGGGCTTTCAGTGTGGCTGCCCCCCGCCTGTGGAACTCTCTTCCTGACTGTCTGAGAGCCCCACAGTCTGTGGTTGACTTTAAGAGCGGCTTGAAGACCTTTCTTTTCAACCGAGCATACTCTACCTCCTCATGATTCTACTTTTGATCTTAGCTGATACTGTTATTGATTTTAATTGTTTTATTATTTGTTTTATTGACATTTAATTCTGTTGCACCTTGTAGCACTTTGAGATTTTCATTAATGAAAAGTGCGTTATAAATTGAATTCATTATTATTATTATTATTATTATTATTATTATTATTATTATTATTATTATTATTATTATTATTATTTTATTATTAT